>PVKN010006129.1:0-29184 GCA_004027915.1 Capromys pilorides
CAAGCAGGAACTTGTGCCTCGGAGCTATCTCCCCAGCCCGCCTTCTAGCAGGAAAATGAAGGTGATGCTCACAGAATAAGACAGAACCTGGAACGCATGCTTGCGGTGTCCCAGAAATACAATGCAACGTCGTAGGCCGCGGAGAGGAGAGCCGATTCGGTGCAAGGTTTGCCTCCCGCCTTCCAAGGAGGACTTCCAGAAGGAGACAGCGCCCAGGTGAGACTGTAGAGGCCACTCTCCTGTCCCAGAGGACAGAACTGGTGCGTGGGGGTGCTGTGCATGGGGAAACGGGGTGCAGGGCAGAGGATGGAGGGAGAAAAGGCACTCTGCACCAAAGGAGCGCTTGTGACGAACTATAAATGCATACAGATGTTCAAAATGTCGCTATTTCAACTATCTTCCCCCCAAGTGCCTAGAACAGGGTAATTGGAAAAAAATCAGAGGACCAAGAAGGGAACTGTACTTTAGAAAGTAAATCCTTTTTGCAGCTTGCCTATTTGAGAGTCTTATTGTAAGAATTAATAGTTTGGTGGTTGTAAAGGTAAATTATGCCCTAATAAAACACCCAGAGTTGAAGCGTTCTACGTCACAGCACGGCGCGGAAGGATAAACCAGAAACGGGTCTGATTGCATCCGAGTGAAAAGCCAGCGGAGCACGTGGGGATGGAGAAGAGCGCCCTAGCGTGGCTTGAGATTGTATCTCGTCCGTTTCAGTTCTGAAAATTATCTGAGGGAGTTCTCTTCATGAAGATGCGTTCTGTATAGGCCATATATACTTTTTAAAGCATGACCTTAAAAATATATTTCCAAATAATGGAGGGAAGATCCGCAGCTAGAGGTGATTCTCCCTATTTTATTTTTAGTTTTCTGTCCTGTGTGATAAAGACGGAAGAGCAATGCAGGCTTGTTTGGGTGACCCAAGTCCCGCAGCTAGGAGCATTCCGGGAGCAGGCGCTGGCATTATTCTGCTTTCACCGAGAAAATAGATTCCGGTTCAGTCAAGCAAAATAATCAATTATTCTACATTATGAAATACTCATTTTATAACTATTGACATTTCAGACAGATGGGCCGCATGTCAATAGCGGTTTTGCTGCTCACGTTTAAGCCCCGGCTTAGAGGATGGGACGCATCTGGGCTGGCGGCGTCTGGTCAGAAGCCTGCTGTCCACTCCCGGAAGTCCATCTATTATTTATGTCCAGTCCTGCACACCGGCAGGGTGTTGTGGGCACTGCAACAGGAACAGACTTGACTTTGTGTTTTCCTTTTAATAAAAAATGTTAGGGCCTTCTAAGCACATTAGAGTCACATTTAAAAAATAATTACCACTCTTCCCTCAAAGTAAAAACTAGCCTTCTGTTTTATAAGATGGAGATGGACTCAATCAGGCGCTCCACTCAGAAGCTCTGAAATTCACACTAGATTTTCAGTGGCCGGGGTAGCTGCATGTCACAGAAGATAACTTTCTGAACTCCAAGTAGATTCTGGTCCTCCTCCAATATGGCCGCTGGGCGCTGTCCTGTGGCTGCCTGTGACAGCTGGCCCTGCTGCCCTCTGAAAACTTCCATTCACCTAAGGACATTCTGTGTTCTTATGGCTCTCATGGTACAGACAAGGAAGTGAGGGTAGAGAGAAATTAAGAGACTCCTCTAAATGCACAAGACTAGGTAACTGGGAATAGTAAAAATTAACAATTAGACAAACAATCCAACCAACCAACACCAACCAACCAAAGAACCCAGGTAAACTAATTCCAGGGTAGACACTCAATTCTTATGTTACAACTCAAATATTGCATAATTTTTCCTTGAATTCAGCACTGCTAGGTATTTTGAAAAGAACAACCTGACTTCTTCATGAATCAAAAATGACTACTCGACTACATCTAGGCATGGGTACAAGAATTTTTTTTTTTTATCAGTAGCTCCTGTAATAAAACAGGCCTAGCATGTGTCATCATTACGAATTATTGCACAATTTAGTAAACTATTTAATTACTACTAATGAAGAAACATACTGTACATGGTTGTAATTATCCTCTTTGAAAACAATGTTTCCATGTGTACATTTTAGAAACAGTTGCTATGCAGGAAATTAACTCTTGAAGGGAGGTTTTTTTCCCTTTGGATTTTGGGGTTAGGGTTACTCATATGGAATGTGAGATAGGGTTATAGGAAGACTAGAAAATATAAAATCCAATAGTTATATATCTAAATAATTCCAAACCAAAGAACAAATCTGTCAAAAATACAGCAAAGTTGGCAGTTCATACTATTCCATAGGAAAAACACAAGATAAAGATCTCTACCATTTTCACATTTGGGAATTATATAACCATTGACCTTTATAGAAGGTTTCGGCAACCTAGGTCATGTAAGGCATCATCTGTTTTGCTTAATCACTTAACAATTGGCTTTTTTTTTTTTTTTTTTATGGCCAGCTCAGCCTGCCCTGGAGGTGGGGCTGGCACAGCATACGGTGCTGGGGATCTAACCTCGGTTGCCTAAGCTTTCCTAAACAGACGCTTTAGACTGCGGAACCATCTTGCTGGCCCCAACAAATGGCTTTGGTAGAATAATAATCTTAAGGAGAATCATTTAATTTGCATCTCACATTGAGTTATCTCCTTTACTCAGGCTCTGAAGTCTAATCTTGTTCTCTCTACAAAAACATAGGACATAGATAGCCTTGAGGTGTTTGGACAACACTTCCTTGGTAAAATGTAATTTTCTAAGTGTCACGACACAGGGGAGAAGAGGGACTTGGACCCAGGAGTCCTTGAGTTGGGTGTTGGCTCTCTCTGGAGAGCTTCCATTCGGCAGTCTCAGAAAGCATCGTTTTCCATTATTCTGAAGGGTAGGTGTAGACAGGGACTGCGAAGCGAGCTTCCCTGAACTGGATGATGTGGTTCCTAGATCACACCCTTACCCCTTGAAATAGAAGAGCATTGCTGTGGCAAACCCAAGGAGTCAGAAAGGAAACTACGGGAGCTGAAGGTGCTCAAAAAACCCAGTCCGTGCCTGACAGTTGCCTATCACAAAGTCATCATGCACAAGCAAGATAAGTGATCTTACTGGATGTTCTCTGTTGTCATTTTTTTCTCTGTTAGCCCAAGGTTAAACCTGCCACTTAATGGGATAAATCAAATCAAATGAAATTTTGTGTTCTTATGAATAATGCATGCATTAGAATTAGAGTTTTCAGATTTCAGCACTTACCAAAAACAAACAAACAAAGAATAGCAGCTACTGAAATCCAAACCAATAAGAAACTGTTGTCTGTCGCCACGTTTAACTTAAGTATCACAGACCAGGAAGAAAGAAAACTTGAAAAAAGAAAGAAGACATGCATTATGTGTTCACAGCCGATGCTTCTCCTTGGGTCACGGTATATAAATTACTACATAGTGTTTATTTTACACTAACAGTAATTCACCAACTAGCACTACAACAAAAACACATGGGTGCCCTCTGTTTTAATGTATTTTCTGATGTTACTGTGGCAAACTGGAAGATCTCATTAGAAATTATTTATTAAAACATAATTTACGTATGATAAAATTCATTTTTAATATTATTATTATTGTTTTTGTCTTTTTGAGGCAGGGTCTCTCTATGCCATTCATGCTGGCCTTGAGTCACTTTTGTAGCCCAGGCTGGTCTCAAACTTGCACCGACCCTCCTGTCTCAGTCTCAAAATTTACTCTTTTAAGTGGAAACTAGTTCGAATTTTGATACAGGCACTTAATTGTATGATTTCCAATGCAATCAAGATGCCTGTCCCTCAATATTTTCCTCTGTGGTGTGCTTTCCCTTTTGTCCCAAGCGCTGGTAAGTAGAGATCTGTTTTCTACTCCTATAGTTTATACCCCTCTACAGGTGTTGTGTGTATATGTTTTCATCTTCTGTGGCACAGTACTTAGCAGTGGGACTGCTGGGTCCTAAGGGCAGGTGTACGCAGTTCATTAGAAGCACTCAGAAGGCTTTCCAGAGGGGCAGGGGTATTTTGCACTCCCACCAGCGAGCCATCTGCATCCCAGTGGTCCTGTAGTCACCTGTGCCACTGTCAGCGCTATGTCACCTGTGCTACAGTTAAGTCCAGCAGAGTCAGGAGGCACACTGTCAGCCAGCTAACACGGAGCTACGGCTCCTAGGGAAGCCGCATCAGGCTTGGAGACTTCTGATCAATACAAACCCTTGCTGGCTGCAATTCTGCCCAAACACACCTGCTTTAATAGATTTCGTGGATTCTCTGTCAGGGAGCTGGTGGTCAGTCGCCTGACTGATGGACTCAGGGCAGAGCGGAGCTGACCTAGCCTATGCCTTCTCCACATGCAGGAACACAACACGGCTCTTCAGCAAAGGTGACGCTCAGGAATCACTTTATTTTATTTTTTCTGGATGAGGGTTTGAACTCACGACCTTGCACTTGCCAGGCAGGCACTTGTGCCACAGAGCTGTCTACTTGGCCCCCATCAGGATTCACTTTAAACACTGAGGTCGCACCCAACATGCACATTAGAAAGGTCACTTGTCTACAGTAGGAGGGGAGATAAAGCCAAGGCCTGCCTTGGGCTATGTCGCAGGTGTCCTGTGCTGGGATGCGCTGTGTACGCGCTCACCAGCCAGGGCCCTGGCCCTGTTGACACGGGCGAATACCTAAACGCAGACCTCGCCTGTAATGAGGATGGGCCTTGCCTGTTCATTTTTGCATCCTGTGAGCTCAGATTGAATGTCACTGCCATCAGGAGGTCGTGGCCAGAGCCATTGCCTCCATTAGATGACATTTGTGTGCTGTTGGCATTCTATTCTTTCCTTCCCTGAATCTGACTCTCCACCCGGATTTCTGTAGTAATTTCATCATTTCCTTTGCCTTCTTTTCTCAACTCTAGGTGCCAAGATCAGGAAACACTTGTCTGTCTTACACGGCTAAGGCATACCAGAGGCTTTGTGCCATTGTGTGCCAAATAATGGTGGACCTCCCCGAAAGCAGTGTGAATGACAGAGAGAGCCGGAATTAGACCTGGAAAATCTAGGATACAGTCAAAACACTTGTTGGCCATGTGGGACTGGCACCCAGTCACTTACATGCCATAGGATGCAGTTTCCTCACTTAGAAAGCTAAAAATAAATGAATAAATAAAATAACAACAACATCTAACTCTAGTTTTTAATTATTTTTGTTTGTTTTTCTGGCGGGACTGGGGATTGAACTCAGGACCTTGCACTTGCCAGGCAAGTGCTTATTCTACTGAGCTATCTCCCCAGCCCTCCAACATCTAACTCTAAAAGGTATTTTTAGGGCCTTAAAATTTGACAGTACACATGGAAACCATTAGCGCAGGCGCACTGTCGCTATCTAATAACTACTGCATTACAATGGCTTAGGAACCACAGCTATTGTTTATAATTATTTAAGCAATACAGATGCACAGTGACTTATTCCAGCCATGCAGATAATACCAGCTCTTCCTGCCTGGTGCTACACGTGAAGGACATTTTTCACTTAGGAAGTGGGTGTTTTCTTACTCTGTCAGTCTAGCTACAGTCCTCAGAATGTTATCATAAGAACTGATAAGTTATCTATTTCATTTCAGAAATATTTGCCAAACATCTAAAAGTGATTCTTGAAAACAAGAATTCTGTCTCTTCCCAACGCTCCTAAAAAAGCAAATAAGTCTGACTGGTGAACATACCATGATCTAGTCTGAAGTATTTTCTTATAAAGACTTATTGTGTTCCTTAAGAACACAAGAATCAATTGTGTTCTTCAAGGCAATAAGATCAACAGTTTCTATAAACTTATCTAATCTTCCTGTGTGTAACTAAAGGCTCACAGAACAACCCGAATGCTGAAATACAGTGGAAAAAAGAGCTTCGTAAACAAGGCGATTGTTTCCTCACTCCCAACTTAGACAACCGATTGTCTTACAAAAGCACGGTGATCAGATATGATTAAGTGACACTACTTAAGATTGCTGGTCTTTCATAGATGCGAAGTGTGGTGAGTCACCAACCCAGCAAGCTAATGACAGGGAGGGAGGGAGGGACATTCCGTGTGGGCATTTGGTTACAAACAGCTCAGTAATACGATAGAATAATGATTACCGTAGACGAAACTTTTGCTGTTTCTTAACCTGCATTCAGGCAAACATATCCGGAGATGACATGTGTTAAAGACAGATGTTCTCACAGGGAAACTCCCGACGGGTCTGAAGGAACCCTAGGGTCTGAGGCATTGTGGGCCAGCAGGCTCGCTCTGAGCATGCCCTGCTGAGGCATAATACTTCCGATTCCTCCCAGGCTATTTGGAATAGTACTGGACAAGGCCGCGGGATGACCTGCCAGGGAGCGGGTAAACATCAAGACGTCCAGAGTTCCTTCCAGAATATGAAACATCGCAGATTATTCTAATAGAATCAAGGCTAAGTAAAAAAACACATTATGCTTCACTTTAAAGATTTCAGTTTCAACTGAGAGAGTGCTCCAACATATGGCAGCGAGGCTCTGAGTCATAGCAAGCTTCAATCCCGGGCCAAAGTGTCTGTTTGCTGAGATTGTGTCTGCGCTGGCTGTACATCCCTAGAGAGACCCAGCAGACATGAAATAAACGCTATTGTTGGAACAAATGAATGAATGAAAGAGTTCCTAATTATGAGCTACAAATTCTTCCATCAACAAAATAATCCCATAGGAAGGCTGCTATGTACTTGGAATTCGCATCTATGAAGAGCTCTATTTCCAGCCCTCTACAAATTTTCTTTTGTCATTTATGTTCAACTGGGTTTTTCTTGATTTCTTTCAAAAGCCAAAGTGTGAAAAACACAGAAGCATCTTCCAGAATACAAGAGGCAAGCCGAGTTCTTAGAAAGTTGCATTTGAATGTTGCTTGTGTGCAGTAAGTCTGAAAATCTCAGTTAATCCTCAGCTATTTTCTAGGCAGAGACTTTGGGCGAGGCACTGAGGGGGATGTTTGAAAAGGGAAGTTAAAAGAACAGCGCAGCTCTTGTTTATATGCCAAATAATTGCCATTTAGATTAAGAGGAGGGCCATGGCGTTTAGCAGATCCACAGTTGAAAGAAGCAAGCTCTGATGAGAGGTAATATGAAACCCAATCTGCTGCAGGAGGAAGTATATAATTGCTATAAAACTTTCTGTAATTAGGGACCAGCGAGATGGCTCAGCAGTCTAAAGCGCCTGCTTAAGCTAAGTTTAGGCAGCCACAAGGACTTCGGTTCGATCCCCAGCACTACATGCTGCGCCAGCCCCCCCCCCCCCCCCCCCCCCCCCCCCCCCCCCCACCCCCAGGGCAGGCTGAGCCGGCCAGAACACAAATAAATAAATAAATAAATGAGGTTCAATAAAAATAAATAAATAAACTTAAAAAAAAAAAACTTTCTGTAATTAGAGATCTCTTACTTGAAAATCTTCTGAAGTAGAGCATAGATGAAAGCAAAAATAAACCGAAGAACAAAAGCAGAGACACAAAGATCGACAGAGATGCAAAGATAGGAGTGAATTCTGAGAACCGCAGCTCGCTCGGCAGCTGCGCTTCACAGGCCTCTTTATGGCATGCGCGCGGAGACTGCGTTTTCTGTGTAGGAGGCGAGTTCTCATCACCTCTGAGCTGGAGGTCCAGGCTTCAGCAAATAGCAGGAAAATACAAAAGCAGGGCTGAAAGGAGAAGAGAATTCCTCTCCCAGGAACAAAGAGAAGCAATAAATATAAAAGGAAGATGTAAAAAGAGGAAAAGTGAAACATCAACTTAAGAAGTAAGGCAGCAGGAGCCCTTTTAGCGCAGGGCAAATAGCCAGCCACGCCCAGGGAGTCCCGGAAGCCGCGCTGTTTCGGCAAACCCCCCACACTGCCGCAAGGAATCTTGCTAATGCCTTGGACTCCTTCACAATGGATTCATCCATGGGCTAAGAGAGGACCAGGGCTCCCATAGTTTGAACTCACCCCACAAAGAAAGTATAGTGATTTAGGCACTTAGAACTGGTATATGCGCTATCACATGTTTTGGTTATGCCTGTGAAACCTCATTCAAACAGTAATCCTAATTAATTAAGGCTTTACAATCAGGCTCTTAGGTAGTCCAGTCTCAGCGAGCAATGCTCTGTATGTGTGTGTGTGTGTGTGTGTGTGTGTGTGTGTGTGTGTGTGTTTCAGTCCAGGGTTTACAGAGTCTTACTGCACAGATCCGACTTATAGTAATCCCCCAGTTTTCATCCTCCCAAGCACTGGGATTGCAGGCACACACCACAACGCCCAGTCTTATCTGCCATCTCAGAGCACCCTGGAGGCTGGGCCCACACTGCATGCTGGGGATTGAACCCTAGCCCTTGTGCTTTGCTTAAGCAGGTGCTTTAGTCTGTTGAGCTATCTGGCAGGCCCTCAGCAAGCAATGCTTTGAAGTCTATTGAAAATGCAGAAACCTTTCCCTCTTAGAATACTTTTGTAGGCAGGTATTTCATTCAATTCTAATATTAGCCAACAACCCTAAAATAAAAAGTTTCGAACGCCCATCCCATTCTTCTGTCTAAAGCCAGCCCACTTTTTGTAAAGGTTTATTTAAGTTATGAGCGTTTGGGGGTGAGGTTTATATGCTTCTGTCTTCTGTTAAGATGTCTGTTGTAATCTGCTTTTGTAGTCAAGTGTAATCTGCCAGAATTCGACGGGGTGGGGAGTGGGGGGCAGCAAGCAAGCAATATTGAACTGAGTTCGGGGCCGGCAAGATGGTTCAGCAGTCTAAAGCGCCTGCTTAGACAAGCTTGGGCAACCGCAGAGACCTTGGTTCGAATCCCGGCACCACATGCTGCACCAGCCCCATCCCCAGGGCAGGCTGACCCGACCCCAGTACAGTAAACAAACAAACAAACAAACAAACAGTTCAATGGAGAAAAGATGAACAAATGAGTGCAGTCCTTCATAAGATCTGCTCACCTGTTTCCAGGGTAGCTGCAGCTTGCGTGCGATACCCAGTTAAGGAACTGGCGGCACCCGCAGTGCTGCCCCTCCCCGTGTCACGTGACGCGGCTGGGAGCGGCCCAGGTGCCCCTGTCCTGGAGCATCTGGTGCAGGGCCTGGCCTCCCTAAATCGCAGTTCCTATTGCAGTCACCCTGGCCACCCCAACTGCTGCTCCATTTTATTACTGTCATTACGTTGTTGCTAATGAGCATGCGGTTTAGGGCGATGATGGGATGCCACTGCCCAGGGACAGGCAGCCGGGGCGGTCACCCTGCTCACAGATGACCCCCTGCGAACTGCAGGTTGCAGCCCTAGGTTCAGCCAGGCTGAGGTTGCTCGGGGAGCAAGGGGTGGGGGGTGGGGGGTGGGACCCCAACCCTCAGCCTCCACCTGGCACCCTACTTGTGGCCACCCGTGAGGTACTTAAAAACCTGATTTCCTGTTGAGAATTCAGATTCCGAGGAACTCAGATTGGCAAGCAGGAGGGAAGCGATCCCGGGGAGGACGTCTGAAAGAGAAAGAGAGGTTGTCTTCTCTGTTTCTTTAGAAGACATTTTGTCACTAATTATAGCTTCCTTTCCATTCAAATGTTTTTACGTTATCGCTTCATTCCTGCCACAAGAGATAATTTACTAGATTCTTCAACAACATGCCACTAATAAATCGCCAATTCAGTTTTAATTAGCCAGGCCTCCTTGCAGCCTATAGACATGAAGGCTCACGACGGACAGCTCAAAAACTAAGCCTGGCCCTGGGAGGACAGCTCTGCAAACCCTGGATCTGTTGGCAGGACAGAGACCCCAGGACTGTTTCTCAGGAGGGCCCTGGCATGGGTCATGACCCTGGCCTCAGATATGAAGAAGGTACCCGAAATTGCGTCTCTTCTTTTTGGTGGTTTTGTTTATTCCTTAACTTATTTAAACCTGCATTGCTCCTCTTGTGATAAGTTTATTCACTCGGATGGGGCTGCATCACATGCGTTTACCATAGCAGAAAGGCAGACTTAAGACAAAATCTAAAATCAACCTCTTTTCACATTTAAGGGGTGTTCATTTCACCGCTCTATGTCTCTGACCTTTGATCTGAATACCCTCTGCTTGCTGTGAGGTACTGACTTAGTTTATAAGAGAGTCCTAAGGGCTGGTCAAACAGCTAAGCAGATTAAAGCACCTGCAAGCAGGCAAAGGGCCCTGGGGTTCAATCCCCAGGCTGCCCTGCTGGCCCTGCCCCTGGGGGAACCCCAGAAGGCAGTTGAGATTGGGTGTGGTGGCGCAGGCCTGTAATCCCAGCTCTTGAGAGGCTATAACCAGGTGGATCACTATGAGTCTGATCTAGTAGTGAGATCCTGAACACCCTTCCCCCACCAAAATACCTGAGATATTTAGGTAAAGACGCCATGGAAAAGGGGAAGTAAAAGGATCAAGATGGGGTGTGTCTGCGCACTAGCTTCCTGCTATGAATATATTCATTATATACCACAAATATGTACTAATTGAAGAATCCACAAAGAACCAAAAGAACCTGCCAAATGTAGACCACGGATTTGGAGGCCCCAAAATGTGGCGCTCTTGAGTAAAGACCTCAAAGGTCTCTGGACAAAATGCTTCAGGAGGCATGTTTGGGTCTTTTGGTCACTCCTGGGAAGTGAGGGGGTCACACACGTGTGGACAAAAGGCTCCCAAGATGGAAACAAGCTGGCCCGGCAGTCAACCTTCCCAGTGACCAGAGACAAAGCCACTTACAGAAAAATTGGCCACGGCAGACACTACTGCACCTCAGTCCAAAGTGCGCAGACCCAGGAGAGGTTGACATGGGCCCTTAGCCCAGCGCCAAAGTGGCTGCCCAGGTGCCAGCTCCATAGTGGCCAATGAAAGGCTCAAGTCCAGGCCTGTGGACTGGGGCTGGCAGGGCCAAGGGCAGCGGGGAGGGCCATGGCTTCAGAGGCTCCGTGGCCCGACCCCTTCCACTGGACAGATAACACGATTGCAGAGCAGACTGTGGAGATGAAAGCGGGAGGCAGCGAAAACAGAGGAGCGGAGGAAACCATCAAAGTGGTGAAAAATAACAAAAGTCCAGGGGCCGATCCCATCAGCACCCCGATGCTCCCACTTGCCGCGCCAGAGAGCCGTTTGAAGCTGCTAAAGAGATGTCACACAATCTGGAATGAACAGAAATTGCCATCAAACGGAACAGAAGGGCCACCAAGAGACCTTAAGGAAGGGCAACTGGAGGGAGCGGGGCCCCTCACGGAGCGCACTTCGCAGTGGCCTTTTGAACATCTCAATCATTCTGAAGTACCCTGTAAAATGCACAGGCACGAGCACACACACGTGCGCGTGCACGCGGGCGCACACACACACATACACACACACACACACACAGGCTGGGATCTGTGGGGCATCTTGATGGGAAATGGTTATCAAACGTCTTGAACAACGCAAGGCAACAGCAATCCATTGGATCTTCTGCCCAGAGGACCAGGAGCAAAGAACAGACGCGGGCCGATCAAAGAAGCCTCTCATCTTCCTAGCACATCTGCAATGTCCGGCGCACCAGGAGTGACCTTCCGAGTGAACTTGGGGAGAGCCGGGCTCTTTGGTTTTGTCTGGGTTGTAGTTAAATTCAGCAGGAAGCGGGCCATGGCTGGGAAGCCCGGCACAAAGGGAATCACGGGCCGGAGGTGGAAAATGTGGGGCTGAGCAGCAATAAGTGAGATGAAATAAACGACCGGTGGTTTTGTAAGAGGCCAGCAGAATTAAAAAAAAATATGATGGGTTATCCGTTTTAAGGTTCATTTCCTATTGCTGTTATTAAATAGGTAATGTTAGAAACACACAATTGAGCAATAGCAGGGGAAAAAGAGGGAGGGGGGAGGGGAAGGGGGAGGGAAAGGAGTGGGGAGGGGGAGGGACAGGGCTATAAAATGTTGCCGAATCAGAGAGCCTCTTTGGGACCATGTTCAACCCAGGGCTACCATTCAAATCAAAGCTGTGAATTTCACTGGAGTAGCAATGTAGATAAATTGCATAGTGGGGAATGAACCACTTTTTTTTTTTTTTAACAGTTCCTTTTTGATGCAAAGTGACTGCTGTTGATAGGAATGGAAATGTTTTGGTTCCGGAAACAGCAGAAGCAACGATCATAAGTTTGTAGTAAATAAAGCGAAGGAGGCAGGCCAGCTAAAGTTTATAGCCCAGGTAACAGGAACTACATTTCACACAAAAGGGACGAAGGAGGTGTTTTTAAGTAGAAACAAGCACGGGGAATTAGCATTCAGAGATAAATAAAAATTCTCTTCCCACACAATTATCTTCACCCTGCTGGGCTGGGTGTTATTACACAGACAATGGGGAACAGAAAATTCCACACACTTGAACAGCTTCAGGCTCTCAGATCCCTAAAGATCTCCAAGAGAGTCCCTGTGGCAGGGGTGAGGGGAGCTTTGCTTTGATTTCCCTGTCCCTAGACATTGGCCAGTCATTCTTTGTCCTACCACATTGCCACTCAGAGTCCGTGGCCAGACACGCATGGGAAGAGGAGGCTTCCTTCCACAAGCTTGCTTTTACCTCCGCCTGAGCCTTCTGGTTCTATCTACTGTCGGATTCCTGTCAATATATAAATACACGGCTTGCATAATTCCATCCCGCATTTTCCTTTCCTTTGTCCTGGGAGAAAACAACATCACAGTCTGTCTCTACCTCCCAGAGAACATTAAGCTTTTTTTTAAAAAAAAAAAAAAAAAAAAGGAAGAGGAGGAGGAAGGTAGAGCCTTGTTTGTACAAAGGGTCTAGAGTACCCTGAGCACCTAGTAAGTGCTCAGCAAACGCCCCACAGCGGGCCGGGCGTCCTCCCCAGAAGCCGGGCAGAGGCAGCTCTGCCTTGGAACGGGCGGCACCGACCCGCCTTTCCAGCACAGCCATTCTCACTCTTTCATCACTGTACTCAAAGATATTACTGATGTTGGTCCTCTGGTTTTGCTGCTTTTTTCCTCTGACTGGACTACCCGAGTCTACACTGCTCACTGGCTGCCACTTCAGAATCCCGTCACGCAGCGGAAGGCCAAAGGACATTTTCCCCTAAGTCCTTTTAACTTCCTGGCATCCCGTTTTTCAACCCTACATTAAAGGTGCTCATGTTTCATCCGAGTCCTGCCAGCCGATGGGTGGTCTCAAGTTAGACTAGGCCGGGCTTCTGTTGGCTCTCTCCCTGTTGGGCACGGGGAGAAGGAACCCAGAAGACTGTCCCTCAGACCCCTTTTCTTATTTTCCTTTGGATGTTATCACTGAAGGTCTGAGATCATTTACGAAGAATCACACTCCGGAGACTAGCATACACCAGATTCCACCTCGGAACACTGCGGGCCAGTGGGGCCTGTTTCTTGCAAGTCCTCCAAGCCTCAGCTTTCCTTTTTTTTTCCCAATTTCCCTTTGCCTTCCTCTACTCTCACCCAGTCCCCAGTCATCCTACAATTCATTAAAGCTGGTGGACCGATGTTGTCTCTTTGCCAACTTGAAAAAACAAAAAGCAACCTCCCCTAATTCTGGAATGTTCCTCCAAGCCTCAGCTGACCCCGGGGCAGAAACTGGTGGAAGTCAGCCCAGTTGAAGCCTGAATTGAGAGTCATAATTTTTTTTTACCTCCTTTGGCAGGCGTCCCCTGGTGTGTCCCTCGATTATTATCCTTGGGTTATGGCTGGGCCCAGCATCAGCAAAGCAACAGCCTGATGCACTCTGCACCTTGTAGAATAATCCAGAAGGCGAACTCTGAGACCACCCCTCCCTGCACAACTCGGTCCCTATGGGGAAGGTATTTCATGCAAACATGAAATTAGTTGATATTTTAAGGGCCTTGGAGTTACTAATTTCAACTAAGTTAAACTAGAGGGCAGAATACTCCTCTGCACTGTCCCTGGTGATTCCATCTGCAATTCTTCTGAACGATTTAGTGAACAGATTTTATTTCTGCTCAGGTTGACCTCCTCCCTCGTGCCACAATATGCCTCCCACCTTCAAGCAAAATCACTGCAATTTTGTAGCCCTTTCTTAGGGAAGAGAACTCAGTTGTGTTTTGCTTATCTTGAATGCTACTGTTCAGAAATGACATTTTAAAATTCTGGCTTAAAGATAAAAGTGTAAGAGAAGGTGCGCGAATCTTTCCAAAGTCAGTAAAACAAATGGGTTGCATAAGTCATTTCAATTCAATTAAGAGAGACAGGTCAGACACTAAAATACTAGTAAAATCAATTTCCAGTAATAGGCCTCCTGTTAACGTGTATCACAAACTCCTCTCTCGGGCTAGTTGAATAAATTTACATTTGTTTCATAGCTTCGGATAACGAGACCATCATATTGTCTTGATTTTCTTTTCTTACATTTTCTCCGGCTTGCCATTGTGATGACACGGGGATTAGGCTTTATTTAGTAAAGGATTTTCCGAGAAAGGTGGCAAATGGAAACAAACTTGGGAATCAGCCCTGATGTGAGATTGGCTCCTTTTCCAGGAGGCAAGGAGCTTAGCCCTGCTGTACCTCCCCACCCTTTCTCCCCCCCTACCCCATTTCCTTATCTGTAGATGAGGATTGGTGGCGGGTTGCCATATGATGATGTCCCACTATAAACTGCCCGAGAGAATGCCAGGCACCTGGAGCTGCACGCATGTCAGGCTGGGCTCTCTCAGAGATCCTACAAGTTATTAATATGTGAGACAGCATAGCCATCATAAAATTTCCATTTTGAGGACTGGTTCTCATATTAGGGTTAGAGCTGCAAGGACAGTGGCAGCAAAGAGAGAGGCCTTCTTTTCTCCTACCATTTAGTGGCAGGGTGGCCTCCACATCTGGAGGTGACTCCTGGGACCACATGCAGGGACAGTAAGATGCCGATGCACGCCGGGGCCTTGTGCCTTTCCCTTAGACCAGCAAGCCCTGGCCAGTGCAGATCAGTAGGCTGCCTCTGCTCACTAACTCCCTGAATATAAAAATGATACAGCAATGAGATAGAAAGGGGAAACTGGGAGGATTTTTGGTAGATTAGTGAGAACAACGGGTGCTTTTTTTCTTCTTCATTAAAATAACAATCTCCTTTATCATCCAAATGAGGCTGAGGCATTTGGGTGAACAAGAGGGAATTCAGAGATGAGAGGTTGTGCTTAAGTTGTTGGGACTACCTAGTTCAAGAAGGTAAAAAGGAAGGGCAGTTAGACAGTGGGGCCCAGGGAGAGCCTTTTCTCCTCGCAGGCTGGGGGAGGCCGGCCCTAACTGCCTGGACAAAAGAGGGGGAGTTGCGGAGAATGGGCTGCCACTTACCAAAGTGGCCATGGAATAAGTGGGCTACAGCCAGGCTGAGGGTGGAGACATATGGGAAAGTGGAAAGCCTGGGAAGGAAGATGCTCAAGTTACAAAAACGCTACTCCTTGGGGGTCTGCTTGAGGGGGGAGCAGCACCCAAAGAATTCCATAATGAGAAGGCCCCAAGGGAAGCACTTAAGAGTTTGGGAGACAGGCTACAGGCTACCTGACACTTCGGCTTATGAAGACACAGCCTCTGGCCAGGGGGTATTGCTCAGGGGTCGAATGCTGGGTCTGCAACCTTAATGTGTGTGTGCACAGTACAAAGATGGGGTTCTGCCTCTCCCACCTGTGTGTGCCGAGCCCTGCAACTCATCTCTCTCAAGAAAGAAACAGGATCCCTGATATTCATTGCCAGCACAAGGTTTAAGTAAAATGACGCACACCTGCATGTGGATTGCCGGGAGCATGGTAAAAACCCCAATAATCTACCTCTTCTTCATACATGGAAAGATAAGCACTCCCATTCGGGGATAATAGAAAGTCACTTCAGTTAGAGGTTGTGATGCCAGCCAGGCTTATAGCTCAGGAGGGACAAGTGCCCCCCCTCCCCCCTCCTGAGAACAGGGCTGGGGATTAGCCACTGTTATCCGCCATGGAAGTCCCCAAGCTCTTTCTGAGCCTTGCTGGGCTGAGCTGATGGCTGTGATCCTTGAGTTCTGGGTCCAGGGACACCTGGTATTTGCACCATGCTTGGGGTCAGAGGATGCAGATAAAGGGGCGCAGGGTGGCTTCTGTCCACTGCGGAGCCCCCGGGATTGCCTTGCTAAGCCCTGAGCTGTCCTAAGTCTATTGCATCTAATAGGAAGAGCAACATCCCCAGCTCTATCTCTAAACCTCACCTTGCAACATGTGTAAAGTGAGAAGCGAGTGGGGAGGGTGCGGAGGAGACTCGGCCTCTCCTCGCTGGGGATGGGGCTTATTGAGCTTCCAAAGCAGGTAGCTCTGTGCTCTGGGCCGCAGCGGCAGCCAGGCAGGAAAAGGCTAATCGTGGGATTTGAGTTTTGCCCGGCACAACCTCCAATAAGCAATCTCTGGTGGCCAGAAGGGGAACGCAAGCCCGAGATAGCCAAGGTCTGGGGAAGCTGCTCCCAGTGAGCCCAGTGCCTAAGGAAACTGTTTATGTTTTCTGTCTGCCAAGAAACCCTCTGTATGTTGATTGAAACCTGTTTGTCCTGAACTCCTAACAATCAACACATGGCAACCAGTTCTCCAGGTGACAAAGCTTTCTGCTGATGAGCGAGGGAAGGGCCATCCTGATGGAGTCCTCCCTGCCGGCTGGGGAGGTTGCTGCGCTGAGTCTCTGGCTGAGCCTGCCTTCTGGCTATCCACTCGCTGGGCCCTGTGTGCCTGTCCCACAGCCGTGGGTGGCCGGCAACCGTCCTTGTCCCAGGGCCAGGGCCTACTGAGCTTAGTTCCTCTTCAAAGGGGCCATGGCTCTGAGAGAAGCCAGCACACTTCGGATAGCTCTTAGAAAGTTCACGGGGAGGTGGATGTGGCTAGAAAATCCACAAACTTTTGTTAAATGTATGCTTGCTCATGCACCTGAGCCTTTCTGTACACCATGTCAGGGAAACACACACACACACACACACACACACACACACACTTGTTGGCGTCCACTAGAGCGAGGTACATGAGAGGATCCAGGCATGGATTGGGTGAGACAATGCAGTGAATGTGTGTGGCGGATCTCATGAGGGTGTGTGCCTCCCTAGGGTGGCACTGGGACAGGTCCCCATGGCAGCTGTGTGATGCTAGTGGCTGCTCTGCTCTGTCCTGTCCCCTGGGTCCTTGCCACAGAAGCTTGCCAGGCGGTTGGTGGCTGAGCCCCGATATTGAAAAACAAGCAACTTCTGCCTCTAATGGCCATTTCACTGCTACCTATGAAAATCTCACAGTAAGAAAATATCCCTTTCAGAGGCCTTATAGAGGTTGGGAAAGGAGCCAACAATGTGGAAGAGAGGCAAACGTGGAGAGGGGAGTTCCGAGGCATTCTTTGGGAGATGGTGTTCCAGGAATTCTGATTCCGAATACGTACTCCCCAAATGTATCGGAGCCACTTTTTGGGAAAGGAAGTTGGGTAGGTCAGAATAAACCAATGTTCCCCAAATAATCTCACCCTTTGCACAAAGGAAAATGACCCTGGCTCCACTGAATGGCTCTGCCTTGTCTACCTTCAGCTGATGTAAAGGCTGCTGCCCAAAGCCCCTGTGTTCTCCAACGGCACCAGATCCACTTCTCCGAGTACCTGGAGGAGTTCTCAGGGAAGAGAAGGCAAAGTAGACGTGGTGGCTGTACTTGTGCTGGGACAGATGAGCTTCACTAGAAGCCAGGATGTGTGAACATGGCCATCACTTCCCAGTCACTGGTCCTTCCGCCGCCTCCCAAGAGCAGCTGTGGTCTACGTGGCAGCAAAACTCCTGCACATGGCACACTGTTTTTCATTGCCATGAGGGAAGACTTCCCAACATAAGCACTCCTCCCCCAAACACAAGGGCTCTTAGCAACACAGACGGCAGCTGCGCTCCCCGGCTCCCCCACCCCCATCCCCACCCCCTTGAGGCGCCATGTACCGATGCCTCAAGTCCTATGTGCTCTCTTTGCTGGTGAACCCAATGGGGTCCAACTGCCACAGTCCCGGGGTGGATGTGGCCACCTCTGTGCCCACACCCACCAGGTGTCATTTTCATTTGGCTGACATGGGCTGAACAAAGAGACAAGTTATGCACAGTAAGGACCTAGCCAGTGACGAACGTGTTCTCGTCCACTGACAGAAGCCAAGAAGTTAGATCCACTGCCGGCGGAGGCTGGGGCCTTTACCCTGGCCTTGGGAAAGTAGGGGCAGGAAAAGAGATCCATGCCCGTGTGACTGGGCAGCGAGGTCCGAGGGAGGAACCTAGTGAGGGGTGGAACTGCAACAGCAAGCGAGCAGCCTTCCCTGGGAACACCAGCCCCAGCCTCCCGCCGAGCAAATGCCTGCAGAGCCGTTTCCACACCTGCTGCAGTCTCACGGTGTGGAGGGTGAAGGGCCCGACCCGTCAGAAGGAAAGAAAGTAGAGCAAACACACCTGACACGCACACCCGTGCAAGCACAGGAAACGCTGAAGTCCCGACGTTCTGCACAACCCAGTCTGTCTGTCTGTCTGTCTTTCTTTTTTTTTTTTTCTTTCTTGCACTTGCCAGGAAGGTGCTTGTGCCACGGAGCTATTCGCCTCCCCACCATCTTTATTAAGACACGTTGAGAGAGGTGCAGATTTGCCTGAGGGTGGGGAGCAAGTCCCTCTCCTTCACAGCAGTGGCCAGGCCTACATTTCGGTAGGACCATTTCTGAGGCCGGGCCCAGGTGTGCTGGGGACTGGGGTGTCCTTATGTGTGTGGGGTAAAGCCGTGGGGACGGCTGGGGCCAAGTCACGCTAAAAACGCTGTGGGCCTGGGAGAAAGGAGGATGCACGGCCTCACTTTGTGTTTTTAAAACCCTGAAGCCACAGAGAAACTGATGGGACTTGCCTCCCAAGGCTGTTTTGTTTAGCCAAGAGGGAAAGGACTAGAATAGGCCACAGAAAAACTGTGAACTGCTACAATGTATCTTTTCTTGGCAACTGACTCTCAGCTTGGTTCCCACCCCCCCCCCATCCCCAATCTTGTTCGTGAAAAAGTAGAAGTTCTGGAGACTCTGAGACTCTGAGAGTAACATCCCTGCAGGAATGGCGGCGGACAATTGACTCTGACCCCGGCCACTGCCCAGCCTCGGCCATGCCTCCCTTGGCTGGCCCCGCCCATCCTGTGCAGCTGCCCAGGAACGCACCTGGAACCCAGGGACAGGTGCTCCTCGCGCAGGTACGCACGCATGCATGACGCCTTACGGCCGGTGCCTGGTCATTTGGCGTACAGCAAATACATCAGTTATTGACTGAATTAAATTATGTGCAGGCAGGGTATTTACTTGAAACTGCATTTGGCCCTACTCAACTTCAGTTCACTATAAAATATGTCGATTTGCCTGCAATCCTAGCAGCAGGGGAGCTGGGGCAGGTCGGTGACCAAGAGTTCAAGGCCAGCCTGGGCTACATAATGAGTTAAAGATCAGCAGCCTGAAGAATCCTGCATAGCAAGACCCTATCTCAAAAACAAAACAAAACAAAACAAAAAACAAAGACCAAAAACCAACCAGCCAAAATACATTGACACAACTTTTATCCTGTATTCATCTTCTAAGAGCTCTATGAGGGTTGGAATACATAAGCAATGTATCTTCTCTGCTTGGAGGACAAGAAGAAACACGATTTCTTTTCCAATTTCAAGACAGGAGAAACCACTTTACTTTTTAAATCTAACCTTGACCTTCTGAGGCTTTCTCATTGCCCTAGTCACTGGCCAAGTGTCAACTCCCCAGTGTTTATACGCGGTGAGAAGGGACAGTGTCTTTGGAATTTTTCCTGTCTTGTCATTTCCCCAGCTCCTGCTAATCTGCTGAGTTGGATGCTTGTGGGTTTTTTCCTCCCTGTGTCCCTCCTGTTCACACATGCCCAGAGGTGCTGGTTTAGAAAGGGAGTGGTCTTCCCAGAGGAGTGAGGTGCTTCTCGCTCCCAGGAGCAGTGGAACCTTCCTCCAGCAGCTGTACAAAAGGTTAAAACGGGTTCCTGGCCGACGCACTCCTATTAATGCATGCTGCATGGGCCACTCTTTCTTGTGGTTCACTAAATTCTAATTGCAGTCGTGTCAGACATAAGCAGATTACCGTAATGCTGCATAATGAAAAGCGCGCTCTGGAATTCAACACACAGTCATGGCTACTTTGATTTAAAGCACGATTATGGTAATAAAACAACTGCACAACTGATACACGTTCTTCAATAGTTCATCTTTCTTTGCAGACAAGGACGAGTTCTGACTCCTACCACCGAGGCCTGAATTTAGCTTGATGCAGTGTCAGAGGCAGCAGAGCTATGCTTGACCAATGGTGGAGGGAAATAGCTTGGAACTATGCACACAGTCACCCATATTGACAGATAATAGGTCACCATGTTTATTGGGGGGGGGGTGTGAGTCTAATCTGCAGAACTGAAGGGTTTTTTATTTATATGCTCATTTTTAGGTATTTTTGGCATGAGGTTATGGTAACATAAAACAGTCTGTGAAGAGCTCCCCCGTGACCCTAAACCATGAAGCATACAGTCAGCCTCTGTCTTCCGGGGTCTCCCAGGCACCAAGGTGCACCCCAGCTGGCAGGCTGCAGACAGATTGCTTCCCGCCACACCTGATCACCGTGAGTCACAGCAGACTGCAGCACCAGGATGATCCACCCTGGCCTCTACACTGGCTCAGAAGCCGGCAGAACTGCCCACCCGCCCTGCGTGGGAGGGACTCCGATTCTAAGGTCTGCAGCCCCAGACTCTGCCCAAGTTGCGCAGGGCCAAGGTTAGACAGAATTCCTCCCGCCATTGCAGGGCTCCCAGCACAGGGAGCCTCAGTCCCTAAGCCCGGCCCTTCCTGCTTACTTATCCAAAGCTGCTCTGAAGGAGAGCTGTAGCTCCTCTCACGGAGGCCTCTGCCCTCCTCTGAACTCCTAAGGGCCCCAGACTTTTCAATGACCCCCTTCTGCCGCTCAAGCATAGACTCTTTATCTCCCACCCGAACGCTACTCTCTTTAAGGCAGGAAATCTACCTTGGGCTCCTCTGAAGCCCCTAGGTAATCTCGTGCACAGGAAGCATTAACACACGATCACAGACAGATCCAAGTCACGATTGATGAGGGGCAGATGGAAAAGCAAGCGGAAGTAGCACAGAAAATAACATAAGTGAAAACAGCGTAGCAAATGCCAAAGAGATAAAGATCCGGTAGGCCCGGGCCAGGGATCCCTTCCTCCTCCCCCTCCCCTTCCCCTCCCTCTTCCCGTACCCCTCCTCCTCCTCCTATGTGACTTAGATTTCTTGCGCTAAAGCTGCTTCTTCGTCTAAAAAAATGAAGCAGGCACGGAAGCGGCTTCACGGCTGTCAGGCCGATTGCAGTCCGTGTGTAAAGGAGTTCGCACAGGGCCAGGCATGCAGCAAATGCTAGGCAAGCAGTTCTACAGGGAAACAGTGAAACAACTTGGCAGCGCCCACAGCGAGGCTTCCCAGGAAAGGCAGAAGTCCCGGTCTCCGGCGCTGTTTTGTGACCCTGGCGGCAGCGGACTGAGCGCTGAGTCGCTGCTGCTGGGTCCTGGGAGCTGGCAGGTGGCAGTGCTTGTAGGGGGCACTTAGGGACAGGCGCTGCATCTCAGAAGCGCTGGGAGCTCCCGCTGCTGCCGAGCTCAGTGAGGCTGCAGCGCGTGGCTTTCCGGTTGCCGGGACCCTGGCGCGGGGCCTTGGTGGCCACGAGGGGACAGCGGAGCTCCGCCCCGCCGGGGCGCACGGAAAGTTACAGCTGCTAACGTGGCAGGAACGCGCAGAGCTGGGGGCTGCTAGGGCTGGGATCCGGCCTGGCTGCGACGCTGGTTCGCAGGTCCAGCTCGGGAGAGTCCTGTCAGTGCTCCTCCCAGCGCAGCCCTGGACTCGTGCAGCTGTTGCAGTTCTGGGGGTGGGGTGGGGTGGGGCAGAGAAGGCAGAAAAAAGTTAGAGGGTGCAGTGTGGAGACTGGAGGCTCCTGCAGGGTTCCTCCTTGCCAGACAGGCTCTTGAAGGATATACCACTGCGCCCAGATTGCTTGCCCAGGACTTGAGCTTTTCTTTCCCCAGTGTATTGGGTTTTAAAAGCCCCTTTATCAAGTTCAATTCACCAGAGGCTTTCACTGGTCTCTGTGCTGGAGGCTTTCTCTAAAAACAACTCGTAAGCGCCCTTTGTCACTCAGCTGTCCGTGCAGGCCCTGGCCCCCACCCCCAAACCTCCAGTCAGGGTGGGGACGGAGTGAATGGTAGGGGTGGGCTGAGCTGGCATCTCAAAGCTGCAGGAGGAGGAGGCGGGAGGAGGAACGGGGAGGGGAGCGAGAGGCTCCTGCCGGGCTGCTGGGGTGGGGGTGTGGGGGTGTGGTGTGTCTGGCGAGCCCCGCTTTGAAGAATGGCTCTGGTGAGGAGGTCACCAGGTGAACAAGTGGCCTAATTAGGCTGTGATGTACATTTATTATCTTCATCCCGTACCTACTTTTTCAAGGGAGGCTTTAAAAATACAGAAGAGATTATAGGCTGGAGAATAGAATTGTACCAGCGCTGCTCTCCTGGCTATGGTCATTGTGCCGCGGTGTAGGAAAGAAAGACCCAGTGCTTAGGAAACGCATGCTAGGAGAGGGAAAGGGACTGGGGCCCTTCGACCGGTACCCACGGCGCACGTGTGCACTGTCTATAATAATAGTGTGCAGCATATATATATATATATATATATATATATATATATATATATATATATAATTTTCAGGCAAACGTTGCACATACATATGAAAGATGGGAATGGTAACCGAGATACAACTCAATGTCAGCAACCAGGAATGTGGAGAAGGCTCTGGAGAGGGATCCATGCCATACTTGCAATGTTCCCGGACGATGGAAATTACACTACTGCCACAATTTGCTACCTATAATACCTCAAACATTTTAATGAGCACATTTTTAAAGTACAAAAACTATGAAATCACTTTTTAAAATACCAGGATATATAGGATATATATATATATATATATATATATATATATATATTCAGAGGATCAGTGTGAGTTGGAGACCAGCCTGGGCCACAAAAGTGAGCTCAAGGCCAACTTGAACTGTACAGCGAGACCCTGTCTCAAAAAGACTATATATATTCAAATCATCATCCTGAGAAACACCAGCAAAATACCCAGACTATAATGCGGCTGGCGGGACGCATTGGAGGTCTGTGGGGCAGGAAGGTCGGGAGAGCACTGAATCCTACCCCAGGCGGTCTGTGAGACCTTGAGGCCCTCCCCGGAGTCTAGAGGGAGAGGGTCCATGCAGGCCCGGGCAGCCCGCCTGGCGAGGATCTGGGGTTTGCCAGACAATTATGTTGTATGTGCTTCTGATCCACTTTGTTAAACGTTCGTGTATTTATTTAGGCAACACTGGAAGTGAACGCAGCGCCTTTGTGCTGAGCTACATCCCGCGACGACACTCTCTCCTTTTAAAAATCTTTTGAGCAGGGTCTTGCTAAATTGCTAAGTTACCATGGCTGGGATGGGCCTTCAGATTCTCCTGCCTCAGCTTGCCAGAGTGCTGGGAACACAGCTGTGTCCTTGTGCCTGGCTCTGGCGATACACTTTTGAAGTTGGAAAGCAAATATTTCATATAATTTTTTTTTTTTGCGGGACCAGGGTTCAAACTTAGGACCTTGCACTTGCCAGGCAGACACTTGTGCCACGGAGCTATCTCCCCAGCCCCTTAAGGTTCCAAATAATTTTTGACGATTTTTATTTTCATTTTATGTATTTGACACAAAGTCTCACTCTGCAGCTTGGACTTGTAGTGAGCATCCTGTTTTCTGCCTCCCCCAGAGCAGGGATTAACAGGCATGCACTACTATGCCCAGACTCATTCACTGCCTCAGTGTGCCCTGGGGGTGGGGCCAGCATGTATGGGACCTGGGGTTGAACTCTGTTCCCTGAGCTTGCTAAAGAAAGCGCTTAGTCTGCCGAGCTATCTTGCCAGTCCGCAATGTTTAAAAAATGACAGCAGCAGCTAATATTTACCAAGACCGGAGTATAACCTAGGCATTTTGCTATTTAAGAAAAATGTCTCGTTCGTTTTCCAGCAGCCTGGTTAGGTGGGCCCATTTAACAGGTGGAGTGATTGAGCCCAGTTGGCCAATAGTGGGATTTGGATGCACACACACAGCTAGAGCAGGGGCTCTTGCTCACAAAACTCTGTGGCTCTGGTTATGGCTTCAGAGGCCTGAGGACGGAGAACTTCATAGAACACAGAGACGGGATGCGTTAGAGTTGCAGGACTGTAGTGATGGTGGCTTTTATTTTGATGCCCAGTGTCATTCCCATAATAAATATTTATGCATCCAAAGGATTGGTTCATTATTCCTCACTCATGCTGTTATCCCCTGAGGTATGTGAAGCCTGGAACCTCTGCGACAGAACGCACTATGATTCTCTGTGGCTTGGTCTCATATCTGAACCAGGAGAGGATGTTCGCTAACAGTTCCCTGAACTTCTTGCTCCTCTGTGTTTATGCCTTAGGGTCTGGAGGGCATGCATGGAGGCTTGGAGTGCAAGGAAGGCTGAGGAGGGATCAGGAGAGCTGAGAATTGAAACCTTCTCTAAGGATCATTTACCACTGGGAGAGTCAAACGCTACAGGAAGAGCTGGACCCTCTGTTCCTGAGATCTATGTTCCTCGTTGGAAGGCAGCATCAGATCTGAGTTAAGTTTTACGTCTTTCCACTTTCCTCCCCTCCTCTCCTCCCAACTGCTTCCCCTCCTCCTTTCCTTTTTATCTTCTTGCTTTTTCTGGGCCATTGGAAATAATGTTCTGCTATATTTATATATCTTCTCGAATAGAAAAGACCCAGACCGGAGAAAACGAAGGCATCAGAGGCACAGGTGGGTCCTGTCTGTTTGTTGCTTATATGGGCAGCAACAGTTTTGCTCGGGAAATGTATCTGCAAGAGGTAGCAGTTTGGGAGCAGCCCAAGTAGCCCCCTAGGATGGGTAGACCTGGCGCTGCTTGTTTAGCGCACTCTGCTTGCCTCCCTGTCCTACAATCTGAATGTACACTGAGCTTTCATTTCTGGTTATTATCTGTTGTTTTCAGAGGTGATTTTGAAAGAGCAGAGGAACTATGGTTGAATGCTATTCAGTGCTTAGAGATCTTTTTTTTTTTTTTTTTTTTTTTTAAAACAAACCCTGTAAATATTGAACCTTCCTGAATATTAGCAGCCCTGGTACCATTCTTCTCCTGTCAGTATTATCGGGGCTTTGGAAAAGTTAACTAAGAAACGGGTCCAGTCATTCTGAGAGATGCAATTGTTTCTGGAGAAATTAAAAGACCCTCTACTTGGGGACATATAGGAATTACTAAAAACACTTGCCCAGCAACTGCTTTCATCCTTTTGCAGATTAAATCCACCAAAGAATAGAACCTATTGTGCTATGGAAAGAACATAGGTAAAGCCTTTAAAATCCAGCTCTAGTAGGAAGAGGGCAGCGAGTTGTACCTGCATACGCAGAGGCAAGAGAGAGGGGCACACACGGTGTGGTGTCTGATATCACTAAGAGCCCACTTGCCCACTACTGCAGCCAGTCTGCGTCCAGGAATCGAATGGCACAGCTGTTTGCAGACATGCAAACTGGGAGATGTTATTGGATCCTCATAGAGGCTCTGTTAGGGTTTGTGAAGCCTGGATACTTCTGGAATATCCCGGAATATCACACAGCGGCTAAAAAGAAAAAGGCTGTTCTATATCAACAGCTATAGGATGATCTCTAAAGATGTGGTGGTAAATGAAAGAAATGGAGATGTGCAACAGTGTATACCAACAAATACACATATCTGAAGAGATAGGCCCGGACGCTTCCTGCTCACATACTTGTGGAATGGATCCCTGGGAGATGCACAGGAACCTCGTGGCTGTGGCCCAAGGATCAAGTGAGGCTTTTGTGTGTGTGTGTGTGTGTGTGTGTGTGTGTGTGTTTCTTGCCCTTGTTTACCTTTAGAAGATCACATCACCGGTTTACGTGTCCTCTTCAAAAAATAAACAGTGCTGATGTGTCTGAAGCTTGTTACGAAACAACAAAGAGGAAAGCAGAGGTTGGACAGGTTTCCGAACACAAAGGCAGATTCCACGTTTTGCCACTTCCTGTGTTCCCCTTTTCCTGCACCTACAAGAGGAGCCTAGGAAAGGCCAAGCCTGCCCTGCCTGCCCCCACTGCTCCCTGTAGCTCCATCTGGACAGGTCAGCCTGCTGCCACGTTGTGAGCACATCTTCCCCAAAGCAGGAAGCTCCTGAGCCCGACCACACACTGTCAACCATGTGTGGATATCCAGGGACCTTCCACACCCAACAGCAGAGAAGAGTGAGGTTAACAGTTCCGAGGGCCTAGGGCCCATGATCCTCTGCTAACATCTTCCATACCTCTGGTGGGGGGGATGATTTCAGAATTTGTTCTTTCTTTCATTGTTTGCAAAGAACAGACTCACAAGGTTTGGAGAAGATTATTGCAAACACACACACACACACACACACACACACACACACAGCCGTGTGCATAGCACAGTGCTCATGAGAATTTAGTGAGACATAGTCTCAAAAGTCACATGACCAGAGCATTTTGGAGCTCAGAACTGTGCTGAGTGCTCTGGGAAGAGCCTCTCATTTCACCTCACCACTGATCTGCCCGGATCTCACAGCCAGGACCCCCATCTCAGAGGACACTTAGGCTGGCAGGGCGGCCTACAGTAGGACCTAGACAGCCTGCTGCTTTTTGGCCCTGCTCATTCTCAACCCACTGGGTTGAGTTGCTGCCTTCTTCCTAGCAGCACTTGCTTCTTCAGAGGGCCTTGTGTCCCTCTGCCACTATAGGTCTCTCTGAACCTCTCCAGATGTCTTGCTCAGATTCCTCTCCGGGGCCACCTCTCTGTGGCCACCTCTCCATGGCCACCTCCTGACCTGTGCTCTGGCCACCATGCGCCAGGCTCTCGTCTTGTTGTATTCATCTGTGGCCAAAGGCTAAGCTGATGGCCCTCGCAGGCCAAGACCTTTCCCCCACTTATCTACCTTTTTGAGAACTGATTTTAAGCCAGGCGCTGGGGACGCAGCTGTCAGCAGATCACGACACTTACTTATAATGCACCTTTCTTCCCAGCCCTTTCACCTGCAGCTGTGGGCGTGGCAGACACTCTGGCCTGTCCAGTTCAGAGACAGTAACCCATGACCAGCCACTGAACTAGTGCCTCCACGCCTGAATCTTCACCCTGGTGGGTCCCTGACCTGGGCCTTTTCCTGGACATCTGTCTGTGAAGTTCAGTGAGGGAGCAGACAGTGTGGTGGACATATGCATGAATGGACATAAGCAGGTCACCTGAGGGGGCAAGTGACAGTCCTGGAGCTACTCCTTCATGGGGACTGTTGTGAGGATAGGAACTGTGCTACTGTTGCTGTTGAGGGCATCCCCAAGGTGTACTCTTCCCCTCTTTTCTTCCCTTCATTGAATGCTAAACTACCCAGGAGTAGTTGAGCCATATCAAATACCCTTTCCTAAGCTCAGATGAACATCTTCTAAACTAGTATTCCACATTCTACGAACTCCTCTCAGCCCTCCAAAACCCCACCAGGAGCATTGCACTTGGCAGTGAGCTCTTGTCTAGGTAAGGCATGCTCTCGTTGGACTACTTGTCTACCTGCCCACTTTGGACTACTTGTCTACCTGCCCATCTCCTTTGTGATCTTTGCCAGACAGTATCACTGTCACTTAGATGTGTGTTTCCTCTGCTGGAGTACAGGCGGAGAACGTGACTTCAGAGTGTATGCACTTATATTTAATTTAAAAGATCTACTTTCAGACTATTTTAGATGTATAAGAGAGTCATAAAAACAGAACCAGACATTCCCATATACATCACTGTCATGATAATACCTTGTTTTTCTAGGTCTGCTGCTTGCAGCTGAACAATTGAGCCTGGCGTGCTGCTACTGAATAAACTTCACATTTTTATATGGGTTCTACTAGTTTACAACTCAGTGCCCTTTCCCTGTCCTAGGATGCCACCCAGTTCCTATCATGTTTAGCAGTCACAGCTCCTTAGCTTCTTCTGAGCGATGGCAGGTTCTCAAGCTTCAGTTTTGGTGACCTCGGCAGTTCTGAGGCACATTGGTCCAGTATATTGTAGAATGTTCCTCAGTCTGGTGTTTTCCTCATGGTTAGACCAGAATTTGTTTATTTTTAAACACTGGACCCGAGCTGAACACCTAGCATGAACCACCTAGCCGAGATAAGGCACTTGATTAATGTATACTGAGCTGAACAGAGTGCAAGTGTTTCTTCAGCACCTTCTATAGAAAAAGAAGCCCGACTGAGGCCCTTGCTAGGTGACGTAGGAAGCTTAAGTCCTCTAGAGCTATTCCACACTACTGAAATAATGGAGGACAGCAGGCCGTCAAGTGCCATCCCAGGGGCCCCAGCACGTGACCACCAGCTTAGCAGATGGACTAATCCGTGGGAGAAGGTGGAGCTAGTTGCATCTACATGAAAGAAGGTTTTGGAAAGTGGGGAGGACAATGAGGCTTCTTTTCTATTCTCAGCCACACGGAGCTCTTCCCTGATTCAGATGTGGAAGCCAAAGCCTGGAATCCACTGGCCACCCTCTTCTCACAGGTGGCTTTTCCTCATTCTTCCAGTCCTGGACTGAAGGTCACCTTGGCAGGCTTCCATGGTTTTAAAGAGGCTCCACCAGTCACTCCTACAGTACCCTGTTTGTTCACTTCCTAGTTTCCGTCAACGTGAGAAACGACCAGTTCTTTCCTCCTTTCTGGTCAGTCTCCCTCCCTAGTGCCCGACCTCCACGAGGGCAAGCTCTACACACTTTTCACACCATGGCAGAGTGCATGATGTTATTCAAAATTATTTTGTGGAACCAAAGAGTGAACTGCTACTGGATAAGATAGGGAAAACATAGGGGAGTGACAAGCAATGCAATCACCTGGTGTAAGAGACACCAGAATGGTGCAAGAGTGAACTGGGTAGGCACATGGGATGCAGCCAGGTCACCAGACCTATCACAATGCTGTTAGGTCATCCTAGATGGGATGGCACAACTTGGGCAAAGGCCGGTGATGTGCTAGGTGTAGGCTGCGCTGAGGTACAGGCCCTCTAGTAAATTTCCATCTTGGGAGGCCCAACAAGCAAAGAGGAGATTGGGAAGAATGCGGGGGGGGGGGGGGC
>PVKN010006130.1:0-29169 GCA_004027915.1 Capromys pilorides
GTGCGCGCGCGCGGTCCCGGGGAGCCCCTCCCCCCGGCGCGCCCTACTTGAGCATGGCTCTGTGCTCGCCCCTGGCTATGTGAGACGAGAACTCGTACCGGTCTTGGCTGCGGTATCCGCACATGTTACACTCGAAGGGGTCTCGGAAGCCGTGGCAGCCCATGTGGATGGTGAACATCACGTAATCCAGGAAGAGCACGCGGCAGTGGTCACACCGGAACACGTCGGTCACCTCCCCGTCCTTGGTGACCACCTTGACGTAGTCTCTTGGGCACAGCGGTGGGGGCTTGAGGAGTTCATAGGCGCGCGGGGCCTCCTTCAGGAGCGGCACCCCGTTGCGGGCCCGGGGCAGGACCACGTGGTTCTGTTGGTAGAAGTGATTCTGGCGTTCTTCGTGGTTGCTGTCGGTGTCCGTGGAGTCGTGGCCGCTGTTGTTGGGGGAGAGACCTCTATCCGAAGGCAGGCTTTTCTCCGGTGGGGCAACGTTCTTCTTGTCCAGCTCCTGGGGGGCACCGTTGGGCACCTCGGCCCGGGTGAGGGCTATGGGGTACATGCTGCTGATGACCGGTACCATCTCGGAGGTCGGGGGCGCAGGCGGCGTCTGGACCAGGGGGCGCAGGGCTTCGGCACCCAGGTAACCAATGGCATTATTGATGGCCTGGTCCATCATGCGCGTCTGCATCACCTCGCTGTCCTCGAACAGGTAGCTGGAGTTATAGCTCACGTCGAAGCAGTGGCGCTTCTCCCCTGCAATGAGCGAGAGGGAGGGTTACGCAGGGAACCGCACCCCACGGGGGGTGGGGGGGACAGTTTTTCCAGAACCCTCAAAATGAGGAAGCAGAAGCGGCTGCTGCTCCAGAGCAGCCCGGCTCCGCGCTGAGGCCTCGGGGACACGGCTGCCACGGCCCACAGGCAAAGGCAGGGTGGGGCTGGCCCGGGTTGGCTACGTCCGTGGCCGGCTGTGCGGGAGGAGAGAGGAGGAGGGGGAGAAGCAGGAGCCGGAGCTGCGCCAAGGCGCGCGGACCTCGGACCTCGCCTCGGGGCTGCCAGCGAGCCCTGCAGGCAGAGCCGCTGCCCAAGCGCTTCCCGGCTGGTTCTTTTCTTGTGGTAACAGTCGCCAGGGGCACAGACGTGTTGGAGAGTGGGGACAGAAAATAGCAACAGAGGTCAGGGCAAACAGCCTCGACTTCAGCTCCCGGCAGGCCAGTGTGAGAGGACAGACGCAGCCAGCGCCAGCTCTGCTGTGGCCTTGGGAAGGAGCCACGGCGACCCTGGTGTCCCCTGCCCAGCGCGTCCTCCTTGCTGCCTGGAGGTGCATCCTAGGCGTTGTCTATCTCACACCTGACAGCCCCGATCAACTCTTGTCACTTCTCCAGTTAGCTGCCTGCAGAGCTCGTGGGTGCTGTGTGTCACGAGAGAGAGGGCAGAGGGCGGGAGGGACAGGGACAGGCACGGGGATGGGGACTGACTCACTGCCTGGCCCAGGCCGCACTGACACGGCAGCCACGTGGCAGGAGGGCCAGGGAGTGTGGCCAGGAGTTGGGGCTGGAGGTGAGGCGAAGGTCACTGGCTTGGCTCGCCCTGGGCGCTCTTGCGTCATAGCTCCATCTGCTTTCCTGGGTTGCCCGGCCTATGAATCAGGCAGTGCCTGCAAAGGTCCAGTGAGGAAGGACAGAAAGGGCGGGGTGCAGCCCTGCGAGAGGGAAGCCACGCTTGGTCACATGGAGCTGTAGAAAAATTGCAGGTCAAAAGCTGGGAAGGGCCGTTTCGCTCTCTGGAGGCTTTGGATTTTATTTTAAATGCCACACGTGAGAAGTTTAAGCAGGACACTAACCTGTCTCCTGTAAACATGATCATAAAGTACGTACTGTCTAGGCAAGTGTAAGATGCTAGGTATAAAGGATACATTGCTCTGTCTTACTCCCCCCAGTGTGGGGACAGAACCCAGGGCCTTTGCTCTGAGCCATATCGCAAGCCTTTTTTTTTTTTAATTTGAAGACAAGATCTTGCTAAATTGTCCAGGCTGGGCTAGAACTTAAGCTGCTCCTGCCTCAGCCTTCCAGCTGCTGGGTTACAAGCACACACCACCACGCCTGGCTTGTGCACGGTGTGTACACAGAGGGAAGGCGAGGACTCCAGGGGCACTCAGGGAGGGAGGCATTCTGGGAAAAATGTAAATTGGGAGAAGGGCCTTGATAAACTGGTGAGATTCAGACTGTCCAGGAAGCAAGCAAGGATTCCTAGGCAGAGAGTGGTACTGCCCGTGACACACATGGGGAAGATTTGGTTAGAGATACGCCAAGTACAGGCCGGGGAGGCAGCTCACGGCCACAAGACCTGGCAGGTGAAAGGTCCTGGGTCTGATCCCCAGTACCAAAATGAGAAGAAAAAAAAAAAAAAAAAGATATATCAAGAAGTACATGTTTTGTTTTGTTTTTGGAAGCAGATCTCAGTAGTGGTTAAGGATGGTTCCGTCCCTGCCCTGATGGTGGTGATCCTCCTGCCTCAGCCTCCCAAGTGCTGGGATTATAGGCACGCACCAGCACGCCTGACAGGACCAACGATATGAAATAAAGCCTTTTCCTTCAGGTCGGCAGCGTCCATGTGCCCGGGCCAGGTGGCAGCTGAGAGGACAAGTTCTAGGGCTCAGTATGGTACAGCTCAGGTGGTTTCTCATGGTGTGACCTCCTGTGAAGGGATCACAGTAACCTCAGTGACCTCTCAGGGCCACTAGAGCTGCGCCTGGCATGGAGGAAACCCTCGGTAAGCACCAGGGTGGTGCTTTTGTTCTTCATGATTTTTTTTTTTTTTTCTTTTTTTGCGGTACCGGGGATTGAACTCAGGACCTTGCACTTGCCAGTCAAGCACTTATTCTACTGAGCTACCGCCCAGGACCTTTCGTGATTTGTTTTAATCAGCCCACATTTTCTTTTTTCTAAATTGAAAAATGTAAAGGACATTCTGTATCACTAACATACATGGAAACCCAGAGTCACTCGCCACAAGTAGAAGGTGGCCATGCAAAGCAAAGGCAATGAAACAGAGTTTCATTCGGCACATTCGGTCGGAGACCACCACGGGTATCCAGGGGCTGGGATCCCTGCTCTGAGTTAGGCACACGTGACTGAGTGTGACATGCTCACTAAGTCAGCTAGCATCAGCGCCAGCGTCAGCGTTCCTCTTCAGCACCGCCCCTGTTCTTGGAGACTTGAAAGAGCTAAAAGAAAAATGATGTTCTTGGCAGGTGGACCAAAGTTTTTAAAAGTCCTGTGTGTCTCCTAGCGGTTTACGGCCTAGGTTTTTGGAAACTCTGGAATACAAATAACAACCACACCCATGGAGGGCTGTGCTGAGGGGTGTCCTAAACGACCAGCCAGGGGCTGGGCTTGAACAACCAGCAGGTGACGTCGGCCTCCCGAGAGGAAGGCTCCGGGAGGCAGTGAGGTGGAAGGGGACCAGAACTGTAGGACATAAGGCAGGGAGGCGGGGAAAGGTCTCACCCACACAGAGGACTCTGTCCTGGTCCCCACCACTGAAGGCCACCCTGACAGCCTCTGGACGAAGACCTGGGGGCGAGGGTGTGCAAAGAAAACTTGCTTCTCCTGGTGACTCGATGGGACTCAACAGGGAGTTATGCCTGTACCCGAGCGACAGCTGGGCCCTGTCTTCGCTCCCATCAAAGACCTGTCTTTGACACACTCCTCACGGGAGGATGCAGAGGCCACAGGCCTGGAAGGGACACAGGGGCAGTGAACAAGTGATTCTGGTGGCGGCCTTGGGTGTTCTGGCCCTGTCGGGGTTCCCAGGATCTCCCAGAGTTCTCCTGGGATCCTCACAGTTCTCCATGCTGTTGCCTGCGAGAGAGGCCCTGAGGCCTACAGGTGGGGTGGGCACACCCCGACCTCTGTCGCCCCTTCCCCCTGGAGTCTGCTTTCCTGGTCCAGGCCTGCGGCTCCCATCCCCCACCTCCCTCGGGCGGGACGTGGAAATGCGCACAGAGCCCTGTGGCTGGGACAGACTCAGGTCTCCTGTTGCTGAGTTACCGTAACTGGAGCGCTGGAGATGAGTATCAGTCACCTGTGGACCCGATGACTCATGGGTATGAAACTCTGGCGGGACGGAGCTACAGTAACGAAAAGCCAACAGCTCACGTTTCTTTAGTAATGCGCTCATGAAAAAGGTTGGTCAAACCGCAAGCGTGTAACTGCTCTCAGCCTCGGGTCCAGCTTCTAGTTAATTTTTTCTTTTTTCTTTTTTTGTGGTGCTGGGGATCAAACACAGGGCCTCGCGCACGCTAGGCAAGCGCTCACCGAGGAGCTACATCCCCAGCCCGCAGCTTCTAGTTGGAATCACGCCACACCTTTGAGTTTCTCAGGATCCTGGCTTCAGGCTGAGTAGAGGTTTCTTTCCAACAAGAATTCAAAGGACAACAGCCAGTGCTAAGTTTAGAAACCGGGCCCCTGGCTGGGCCGTGCGTGAGTGTGTGTCTCTCTCACGTCTAGGTTTGGGTGACTAACAGAGTGCCCGCCTGCCCTGCACCGCTGCAGCACAGCCAGGGCAGGTGGTCGCTGGCTTTTAACTGCCACGCGGAGGACAGAACCAGGCCACGCTCGTGGGCTCAGACCTCTGTCTTCAGGGCCAGGGGTCACACTCTGCCACCGATCCGCTGACTGCTGGTCCTCGGGCGCTGAGTCTGTGGAATGCTGACGCTGTGAAGCCCTCCGTCCGTGCAGGGCCGCTATCCCGTTTCCCTAGGGGATGTACCTCCTGGGATGAGGTGAAGAGCCCAAGGCCGGCAGGCAGGTCCTCGGTCCTCGGTCACTGGCTGCTGCCTCCACTGTTGCTCCTGGATGGGACTTTGCTGGCGGCGGCCCAGCCCCTTCATGGACAGGGACTTCAGATGCCCTGCTGGGGCTGTCCCCATGGCCGGGGAGGAGGAGGCTCAGGGGCCACAAAGCTGGCTTTTCCCCTCCAGATGCATTTAAGGTGTGCGTACGTGCATGTCCACGTGTGGCCCCCGGGGGCTCGCACATGCTAGGCGAGTGCTCTACCACAGAGCTACACCCCGAACTCATTTTACAGTTTTATTTATTTCGACCCAGGCTGGCCTCTAACCTATAATCCCTTGCCTCTGTCTCCCCAGTAGGTGGGATGGTGGATGTGAGCTGCAGCTCCTGGCAAGTTTTTTTGTTTGTTTTTGAGACAGGGTCTTGCTGCACAGTCCAGCCTGGCCTCAACCTCACAGTGATCCTCCTGCCTCAGCCTCCGAGTGCTGGGAGACAGGCATGCACCACCACTCTGGACGGCAAGGAGTACTGAGAAGGCACAGTTGTGCTTTCCATAAAGTGCCTGACGGGACCTGGCACAGGGAGGGAGCAGCACTCAGAGGCGTGGACCTGTGACAGCGGCCGCTGCCCCTTACTCAGCGCCACGTGGCATCCTTGACACTGCCACACAGAGCAGCTACCAGGGTGCAAGGCAGGGACCGTGGCTACTCCTCAGACCCGAGGCCCGCGATGGGCACACATGGGACGCTCTCAGGGCAGCCAACCTGTCACCAGAGGTGGTGATGCAGGAGGTGGAGACGCTTTTGCCCGCAGCAAGGAGAAGGCTGATCCACACCCTCAGGGTGCAGGGGCAGAGAGAGAGGACAGCGCCCAGCCCATGGCCTGGAGCAGCATTCACAGAGGAGGGGGAAGGATGCGGGAGGGAGGCCTGCTGGGGGCAGCAGGTGATGCTCAGGCCCAGGGATTGAGTGAGTGGTTTGGACTTGATTCTGCTGGGGAGCCCTGGAAAGGTTTTTGGGAGAGGGAGGCAAAATGAACTGACCTTTGGGAAAATAGCCCAAACCCCGATGGGAATGGGAAATAGGCTTTCTTGAAGTCTTTAAGTTTCTCAAGCCACTTGACTGCGTTTGCTGCTGTTTATTACAGTTTCCCTCCTGGCTACTACCCCTCCCATGGCAAGCACACATCCAGGCAAAGGTGGGCACGGGGGAGAAAAGCAGCCGCGGTGGCCACCGCAGAGGCCCTGGCCCTCCTGAGAGACTGAGCGCACCGAGGCTCTGCGCAGGAGCAGGCAGCGGACACAGGGGCGGCAGGAAGGGGCGGCGGGGGAGACCACGTTCTGTAGCTGTGCACAAGCCTCTGTGCTCTGTGGGACGCTGCAGCAGCAGCGCTGCCTGGCTGTCCCCTGTCCTGAGGGAGTCCCATCAAGGACTGTCCTTCTCTCTAGGAGACACATCCTAGGGACAGAGCGACTGCTTCTTCTGGGGCTTTTCCCTTTCAGGCCTTCAGCCTCTGAGGTACATGCATCCCATGACTTAGGGAAGGGAGGAGGCCTGGGGGCTGCAGGTGTGGCCCTGCTGTCACCACCTGCTGCCCCTCCCCCAGCCTTTCTGGCCCCAGAGGTTCCTGAGATCCCTGAAATGCAATGGCACGAGGCTGCTTGCAGGGCCACAGAGCCTGTGGGAGCAGGTGGCAGGGGACGCCCTCTGCCCTTGGACACTCAGGAGACTCTGCCCTCTGCTCTTGGACATTCTGAGGAGACTCTGCCCTCTGCTCTTGGACACAGACTTGCGCTGCTTCCTGTCGCTGGGCTAAGCAGAGCAGGTGACTTCCCATGCACCGCTTCAGGGAGAAGTGCTGGTGTTTGCTCAAGTGTCAAAACCTCACCAACTGTTTGCTGTGGGTGAAGGAGATCCTTTTTGCATGCTCCTCCAACATGAAAAAGTTCTTTAATAAAGCACCACACAAGCTTTGAAAAAATGCAAAGATGCTATGATTAAAAACGTTGTTCTGGATCATGTTGGTTTGGAGGCAAGAATGAAAACCAGAAAGGAGAAAATGCTATGCCTGCCTATCCCTTTTCCCCCTGGGAGGGAAATGGCTCAGGCGTTTGAGGACAGCCTAAGCTAAGCACAGCGAACTGCGGGTGAGCGCAGGGCAGTGCCCTCAGGGCTGGGTGCTCAAAGGGAGTTCTGCTTGTCTTCTGGAAAGGACCAAGTGGTCTGGACGCTGTGCACACACTGGGGGCTGTGCATCCATTGATGCAAAATAATTCCAAATTTCTTAGAGAATTAGAAAAACTGGGGCCAGCGAGATGGTTCAGTGGTCTAAAGCGCCTGCTTAGGAGGGCTCAGGCAACTGCGGAGACTGCGGTTCGATCCCCGGCACCACATGCTGCGCCAGCGCCACCACCAGGGCAGGCTGAGCCAGCCACAAAATGAATAAATAAAGAAACAAACAAACACAACAAGCAAACAAATAAATAAATAAAAATAAAATTTAAAAAAAAAAAAAGAAAAAGAAAAACTGGTGATTTTACAGTTATTTGTTAACAGGGTTTCAGTGCCCCAAATGCACCGGATCTGTCCCTCCTCCCTGGTTCATCTCTGCTGGATGAAAGCCGAGGCTCCCTCCCGCAGGTTGAGGCAGTTCAGGAGGTCAGGGCAGCCACGCGAGGGCTGTGGCGTGCAGCCGGCAGCACGGAGTCACAAGGGTGACTCATTCCTCCTTCACACCTCGCCCGTTGCCATTTCCCTGGCGGCTGAGCCTTTCAGAAAATGGGGCCATGGAGAGGAAGTGTGGGAGAGACCTGAGAGGAGAGGAAGAGGCCGGAGCGTGCCAGCCGCACGTGTTCTGTCACTGCTGTCTGCTTCTCCCTTGACGGTCCTGTTCCTTCCATCACAAGGCTGATGGGGCTCAGGGACCCAGCTAGGTGAACGAAGCTTTAGTGTGTGGGAGACGGGGTGCTGGGTGCCTTAAAGGGTGCCCTGGAACAAGCCCCTGCCAGGAGCTGTTGCCCCAGTTGTGACGCCAGGGTGGAGGAAGAGGGCTGCCTCAGGTGAAAGATAGAAGTGGCGAACAAATGCAAGTTATTTCTCAGTTCTCAGATTTCATAACATCTTCCTCATAAACGACCTAAAGGACTGGGGATGTGGCTCTGTGCAGTGGCAGGACACTTGACCAACACACACAAATGGAGCCCTTGGTTCAACCCCCAGGACCACAAGCACAAAAACCAACCAACCAAACAAAAAGCCACTTTCAAACATATGACAGGGTTCCTCACATGGACACCTTCATCTTCAGAGACGAGAAAAGTTAGCAAAGTTACCCAGGCTGGGTGGACACAAAGCATTTTCATCATTGTTGCCTTAGACTGTTTTTCTGACTACTGCCATGGAGGTGCTGCAGCGGGGAGAGCCCTTCCCGGTCACTTCAGCACTACGGAGTCGCCCCCCTTCACAGTGAGGGGAGAGTGTGCAGAGGTCAGGAAGGTTACGAGAGCTGTCTGAACACCCCCAGCTGAGAAGTGAGAGCCGCAACAGAACTGGGCTTTTGGACTTCCAATCTGGGGCTTTTCAAACTGCTCTGTATCACGATTTACCAAAAAGAAAAGGCCCCCGATACTCTGGGCCTTGAACCCCTGGAGCTGCTACCTCACTCCAGGCAAGCACTCACCCTGGAGGCCCAAGGTCAGCGTCTCTGCTGAATCTGGAGGTGCAGGGGAGGGGGCAGCGGCCAACACCTGGGACGGACCCCTGAGGTGCCGGGCAGGCCACATGGACCCAAGTGTGTAAAGCATGATTGTATTTTCACCCATGAAAATACAGCAGTGACTTTTATGACGGTGACTACAGGTTTCAGGCAGCTCTGAGAACCAGCTATGCACCCCAACTCCCCAACCTGGAGTTCTCATCAATGAAAGTGCATCGACCAAGCCGTAGGCGAGCCGAGACCCCTCAGATGGTCTTCCTGGCCTCTCCCCCACCCCTCCCAGACCAGTCTCTGCCCTTTCCAGAATCGAAACTCCCCCAAAGTAAGACATATTCGTGGCATAAAATAACAATGCGAGCTTTTTTCCGTATTCCGGTCAGAAGCTCTTCACATAAGTAAACATCCAGAGGTAGACAGGCAAGGTTTGAAGAGGACAGTCGGTTGCCTGTGCTTGTCCCCTGTGAGGAAGCCACCTCACGCCTCCACGTTGCCTGCCAAGGAGGGGGAGGGTGGGAAATCTCCCAGAGCTGGATGATGCTCCAGCTTTAATGTGACCCCATTCATGCTCAGAATGATTAGAAGAGCATAAAACCATCGTCTAGCAAAAATAAACAGAAATATCAGATTAGGCAATTTTGGAATCTATGGGTTCTTTCAGTACTGCCTCTCACTTACACAGAAAGTCTGCTAGCACAAACATGGCAGAGACCAGAACTAAATTTAGCCAGATTTAGAAACCAGGCAGGCATGTGGTCTCCACAAAAGCTACTGGAAAGAATAAACAGAAAATAAAGCTGAAGTAAGAAGCCAACATCAGCAAGCAGTGTAGAAAAAGATACTGACAGCCTTCTAAGATGATAGAGGAAGGTCTATTTTTACATGATAACTATTTTTGTTCAATATCACCAACTTTCAATTTGGAACAAAACTGATACATTCCACTCAGCTGTCTAGTTCCCAACGACAAAACTATTTTAAATATCACAGTCACATGCATGTAAACATCTGGGAGAATTCACCAAAGAGTCCTTGCTGTTCGGGAGTCCTAATACTTTAATGAACATAATTACTTCTTAGTCATCCTGTTCTGCTGTAGTTTTTGACAGCGTGCAAACTAACGGCATAAAAATGAACTTCCAAGAAGACACATGATTAAACCAGACCTTGTTATTTAAATCTGTGAGCCCCAGCTACTTTACCTTAAAGCCAACTGTCAAACTGAAGAAGACGAGATGGCAGGGCATTTTAGAGCAGGAAAATGTTCGGGCCTGCTCCCCCAACTGATGGGTAACTCGTATTTACAGGAGGTCACAAAAGCGCTATCTCGGACATCTTGCTGGCGTGAGTTGCGTAAACATGGCATTCAGAGCAAAGGCAGAAGGTTCCTGAACCGCATCTCCAGTTAGGACATGGGGTATGGACTGCGACCGTCTGGTTGAGAAGGGTTCAGTTAATACTGTTTTCTCTAATAGGGGCCGGGAGATAGCTCCGTGGCACAAGTGCCCTCCTGGCAAGTGCAAGGTCATGAGTTTAAACCCCGGTCCTGCCAAAACAAAAATACTGTTTGCTCTATGTGCTAGTGCTTGCAATATAAACCACAAAGAACAAAAGCATACAATGGGAACCAACTGCTTGCCTCAACAGAGGCTGAGGGAGGCAGGGCCTGCAGGGAGCACCTCTGAGTTATCTCATTCAAGCTAGCAGCAGCAGCAGCAGGGGCCAGGGCTGTACTCTTACCAATGAATTTCTGAGGCATTGAGCTCTTTCGTTTTGCCACATTGCTTGCTAATCGGTCCAGAACCAGGGCTCTTTCACTTCCCATCTCTGCTTTGATGTGTCTTGCCTCTGCACTTCCTGGTTTGGAAAAATAAGAAGAGAGAGAGAGGAAAAAAAATAACACGTTGGTAAAGAGGGAGAAAGGAAATCATCCAGAAAGAGGGAGCGCGGGGGTCTGCTGCCGCTGTTACCTGTTACTCCTGCTCAGATCCCGGGATACCAGCCCCGGTCAGCGGGGCCGACACCAGGGCACATTCAAATCTCGCAGTCTTGAGGCGGATGGGAAGGCCCAGCCCAGTCCCAGCCAGCGCCTTCATTAGCAAGAGGAAGTACTGAAGAAACAGGCTGGACGTGGTTGGTTGCAGAAAGATAAATAGATGGAGATCTTCTAACCCCATCGCCTCCTCTCTGATTCTGAGTAACTGCATGTAACACCTGCACACTAGCATCATTCTCCTTAACAACTTTGAAAAAAAAGAGCACGGTGCCCCAGATTGACAGCTCTGTCTACGTTAATAGCACTTTTGAAAATAGATGCCCTCACCCCGACGGCAAGGCGTCTGCCCGGTGATTTGTGTACTGAAATTCGGAGCGTCTTTCTTTCTTTCTCTTTTTAGCTTGTGCCTCTCGGTTCCTATCTTTCGCATTCTGCTCCTCTGTGCCCAGCGTGCTCTGTGTCGTGTGCTGTTCACAGTTCAGAGCCATCTCGGTTAAAATTTCCCCAAGCCACACAGTTGTCTTAAAGTTGAAGAAAAATTGGTATACTGCATTTCTATTCTATTTCTAATGAAAAATGTGAATCTAAACTGCCCAAGAGCAGGGTGTGGCGGAGCTCGCCTGTCATCCCATCTTGTGGGAAGGAGAGTTGCTGCAAGTTCAAGACCAGCCTGGGCTGCGTAGTGAGTTCAGGGGCAGCCTGAACTCTATGGCAAGACCCCAATCTCAAGCGAACAAACAAAACAACAAGAAAAAAAAACTGTCTGAGAGGATGGCTGGTGGTCTCTCTGTGGCTAGGTGTTCCAGATGTGTGGGCTGGGTGCTCAGGTCTGGCCAAGTAGGGGGAGGCCCCACGACACAGGGGGCCTCACGTGGGGATAGCCAGGCTCTTTGGAGGAAGGGCCTGGGCGTCAGAATTTTCAGTCTCCTGTGTGGCTTAAAATAGAGCCAGGACTGCAAAGTACACAACAGCATCTAGGCGGTGGCAACATCCAACCCACAGAGAGTCCATTGGGATAAACAGAATTTAACTTGGTACATGGCAGAGGGGACCCATAAGACTTTATGCCTAGCTGCTGTACATACAAGGGTTAAAACCTGGGCATACGACATAGCCTAAGCCTAGGACAAATGACTTCTTCACTGAAAGGCCAGATAGTAAATATTTTGAAACTAGTGGGACACATTCTTTGTCCTATACTGTGTGTATATGTGTGTGTGTGTCTCTGTGTTTCTGTGTGTATGTGTCATCCCATGCCTGTCACCACATTCCTTTAAAAATATAAAAATCCCTGTATACAAACTGGCTGTGGCTGCCCCCCGCCCCCTATAAGCACACGTCTTCATTTTACCTAAGCATTTCAGGAAGTCCACCCAGGCGCGGTGGCGCACACCTGTAATCCCAGCACTTGGGAGACTGAGACAGAGGATCAATGTGAGTTTGAGACCTGCCTGGGCTATAAAAGTGAGCATAAGGCCAGCCTGAACTGCACAGTGAGACCCTGTCTCAAAAAGACCAAAAAAAAAAAAAAAAAGGAAAGAAACTATGGGACTAGAGTAGAAATCAAATGATAGCTGTCAAAGAGATTTTTTAATAGTTATCTATTTATCGTCTGTCTGTCTGTCTGTCTGTCTGTCTGGTACAGGGTCTTGCTACACAGCTCAGGCTGCAGTAATCCTCCTATTCCAGCTTCCCCAGCACTGGCGTGCACCTCTACGCCTAGTCTTGGTGGCCAGCATGGCGCACCCAGGGCTCGGGGGCCGGCATGGCACGTGGCACTGGGGGTCAGGCCCTTAGAGCGCTGAGCTGTCTCCCTAGCCCCCAGGAGAGATGCATGCCTTGCTCTGGGAGCTGTCGGGGCTCATCCTGCAGGACGTATTGGCTGTGCGATGCAATAATGTCACACATTCTGTGGTCTGTCTGGCAGCAGGTCCTGCGCGTGGACATTCCCAGAGAGAAGAGCAATGGCAGCTTTGGCAGTGAGTAACAGAGGAGAGCTCCAGGGTAAGACCCAAAGCCAAATTAGAAGTGGACAAGTCAAAGTGTTCATTTTTAAAGTCTTATATCAGCATTAAAAAGAAAAAACATGTATGCCAGTCATGGTGTCCTGGGGATTGAACCCAGAGATGCTCCTCCACTAACCAAGGTCTCCAGCCCTTTTAAAACATTCCTCAGTTGCCTCGGCTGCCATTAAACGTCGTTCTTCTTGTCTAAGCTTCCCCAGCAGCTCAGATTTACAGGTATGCGCCACAGTGTGTGGTCTGTCTTTTTTGTTGCTGCTGCTTATTTGTTTAATTCAAAACTAAAAGGAAATCTTGCTCCAAAAGTAACTATAAGAAGAGGATGGGGCTGGGGAGATAGCTCCGTGGCACAGGTGCCTGCCTGGCAAGTGCAAGGTCGTGAGTTTGAACTCCGGTCCCGCAAAAAAAAAAAAAAGAGGATGGTGACATGTGAATATTTACGACTCTGTTTCTAGTCAAAGATAATCCTGGTGTTAAAGAACTAAGTCAGAGCCTCTGGTCTCAGCTTGTTAACTTTCTGCAAAGGACACGCGGGCAGGGCCGGCGGCAGGGCCCCCGCCATGCTTGGACTAGTGGTCAAGCGCTTGGGCCCAGGGTCCTGGGTGGCAGGACACTGCGACTGAGCGGAGTGGGTCAAGTTCTGCCCAGCCCGGGATAGCTTTAAATGACCAAGCAGGAAACTATTATTTATATTATTTCCTTTCACACAAACCACCGCCAGATGTGGCACTACCCTGAGCCCCAAAGCACAGAGATGAAAGGCAAAGCCTGGAATCTAAAGGTGGTTTCTGAAGCTGTTAGGGCGATATATATATATATTTTTTTTTTCTCAGAAGCAGGGCCAGGCAGTTCACTTGGTGCTTTGGCTAGAAACGTTGGACTTGAGCGGCTCTGAGAGGCTTCTGTCCCCGGGCAGCTGCCCTCCCTCCTGTATTTACTGCTGGAGGCAGCACTGGGGATGCTCCGCCCCCACAGCACCACGATGCCTGCCTGGTGCGTCTCCTGCAGACCCCCCAACCCTGGGGCCAGGCACGGCGCCCACAGCCTCTTCTCCCCGCCTGCCTCTCAGCTGTCCCTGCCTACATTTTACCAAGGTCACCTTCAGCGACAAGCACCTTTCTGAGGACACGTCATCAACTTCCTCTCCTTCGGGAGGATGCTGAAGCGTGGACACATTGACCTAAATAACCGTAATGAGGGCATGTCACTAAATGGCAACCTCCTGAGATAACATCACCCTCATTCCTGTCACCCACTGAGCGGGTCTTGAGAGTCATTTCCAGACACCGCTGTCTGTACCTCAGTGGCCGGGTGCCTGACATTTCAGAGAATAAAATTCCGAGCGTTCATGGGTGGACAGATCACGTGGGGCACGGGGTGCGTGTCCCGCCTCCACCACTGCACTTCGGCTTGAGGGAATGCTCTGACAGGAGTCTAGGGGCCCTTGTTCACCCATGTCCTCTGCCTGCCTGGCTCACCAGGGACCGTGGCTCCAAGCTCCCAGCCCTCGCTGTCGCTGCTGTAGGCTCAGGCCCCTGGCATGGAGTGGGGTCTCTATCCTCGAGTTAGGCAAAGGTCTGACGGACGATGGCACATGGCGCACCTTCGCTGTCTTTCCCAAATTGCTCTCGTGAGTCCTTTTCCTCAAACTGCTGGACAGCTGATGTGAAATCACTCAAAAATCACTTTTGGGGGGTGGTGCTGGAGGGACTGGGGATTGAACTCAGAGCCTTCCCAGTGTGCTAAATCCCAAGTGTGTTTTTTTTTTTTTATCTTGACACAGGGTTTCATTAAGTTGCCTGGCCTGTGATTAAATTTGCAACCCCCCTGCCTCAGCCTCCCAGCATGCTAGAATTCCAGGCCTATCATGGGTACTCTTTGGCTCACAGCTGGACAGTCTCTTTCAGGTTAGAAAGGACTTTAGACAGCGTGCTGCAATCATCAAAAAGGAAGGCTGCGGCCTTTTGGCCCCCTGCTCAGACTTCAGGACCCTCCTATCTTTCTTTCCTCCTTTTTTTTTAAGTGGTACCAGGGATTGAACTCAGGACCTTGTGCTTGCCAGGCAAGCACTTATTCCACTGAGCTGTCTCCCTGGCCCCCTCCCTCCTGCCTATTTATACAGAGTCCAGACTCACAATCTGGCCGCATCAGGCCTTTAGAACGTAAGTAGGGGAAAGCCAGTTTGGCAAGAGAGAAAGGGAACAAGATAATGGGCTTCAGTGATGAAATAGGAAATCCATTCCTGGGTGGTGTTTGGGGGTTGATGCTGCAAGGGTGCGTGGGGGAACGAGGGACGGCAGCGGGGAGCAATTCGCTCTCAGTCCTTAGCCCAGCACAGACCAGGACTCCGGCTCTGGATCTGCCTCACTTGACGTCTTGAATGTGCTGTGGTTGTGCCCATTGTCAGCAGCAAGGTGATTATTATGATTTGTTTTTCCGAGACAGGGTCTCGAAATGCAGTTCGGCTGGCCTTGAGCTCGCTTGCCACGGTCCTCCTGCCTCCGCCTCCCTAGTGCTGGGGTGACCGGGGTGGGCCACCGTGCCCAGCTACTGGCAAAGTGATTTTTAAAGACATATTAAAAAATAAGCTGTGGAACGTAACCCAGAGGTGACAGTTGTCGAGTGGATCCCTACCTTTTTCTCTGCGTAAGCTTTAACAGTTGTGCCTGCTCTGTTGCCAGGAGGCAATTCCTGTCTCAGGTTGACTTTACATTTACTGGTGTGGTGTTTCTGGATTTGTTCAAAACACTTCATTAGGTCTGGAGTGGTAAATGGAACTTCAATAAAAGGCATTGCTAAAGATAAAAAAAAAAGACCCGCTTCCTGTCTCTCCTATGGTGTGGTCAGTCAGCAGCTAATAGTGAGTGGAAGGAAGGGGTGTTAGTGCACCCTAAGAACTGTCTAGCAAGGTGTTGCTATCAAGGGTGGAGGCAGGTTCTAACAAAACATATACAGCTCTTGCCTTTTATTATCACTTTTTATATTTAGGACAGGGTGTACGGGGTCTACAGGGTCTCACTACGTAGATTGGACTCACAGGGATCCTCCTATTTTCAGCCTCCCGAGCACAGGGGTTACAGGCGTGCGCTACCACGCCCAGTCTCAATCCCCATCTCAGTGCGCCCCAGGGGTGAGGCCAGCATGGCACTCCGGAGATTGAGCCCCGGTCGCTGTGCTCTGCCTAAGCAGGCGCTTTAGTCTGCCGAGGCATCTGGCCTGCCCCACTCTTGCCTTGTAGAGCAAGTGAAATGAATGCTACGCATGAAATGCTGACTTGGGAAAAAGACTGGAGGTTTTATACTTTCTTTGGTCTGCTATACTGGTAAAAACCTAACTAGATCCTGGAAACCCTCATGTTTGCATTGAAAAATGGACTCTGAGACCGATGAGTGAAAAGAAACTCAATTTCTTTCAAGTCTCGTGAGTGCTAGAACTCACTGCTACACAAAAATACGCTTAGCGCTAAGTATTCGGACCTTGTGTGATGTGAGTCCCAGGTGTGAGGCCCTTTTCAGAATGAAGAGCACGCTAGAGAGTCGATAGCCTGCTGGCTGTCCTCCCCTCCCGTCTCTTCCCCCTCCTCCTCTTCCTCTTCCTCCCTTCCCCCTTACATCTACATGCCATGCACATAGTAGAATGTACAGCATGGAGCCCCGGTGGGAGCAGCCCCGACTTCAGTCCACTAGACCTCAGCGTAGCCCTCAGACCAGTGTCCTGCTGGCCGGTGAGCTCTTCAAGACTGAGGCTTAGCTTCTGCTCACTGGCTCAACTGCCTGGGCCACAGAGAACTCAGCACCGCTATCTAAACAAAAGGCTGGCAAGGCCGGAAGTCCCAGCACCCAATACCTGCATGACCTTTGGGAGCCTGGGCCTCACCCTAGGGCCTTCTCCTCTGGCCGCTTCCCAGGCTGGCAGCTCTGCCGGGGCTTGGAGCCCACACTGCACTACACTTTGTTCTATGTGAGCACCGAGGCAGGGGCACCGTGCCCATGCTGGCGGCCTGCCTGGACTGGACTTTATTTTATTTATACTTGTTTGTTTTTAATGTATTTGGTACAGGGTCTTACTACACAGGCTGGACCTGTAGTGATCCTCCCATTTTCACCCTCCCCAGCGTTGGGATTACAGGCGTGCGCCACCATGTCTCTGTGGCCGGCTCAGCAGGCCTAGGGGCAGGGCTAGTGTGGCATGTGGTGCTGGGAATTGAACCCTGGTCCCTGCACTTGCCTAAGCAGGCACTTAGTCCATCAGGCTATCTCGTTGGTCCTGAACTCCCAACTTAAAGGAGGGAAGGAGCATGGGAACCACGTGACGAGGCCTGGCTCACGGTCGTACCCTCTGCAGGCTGGAACCTGGGAAGGTCGCGAGAACTACTGAGGGCCACAGAGTCGTGGCTGATGCGCAATCGCCTAGTTTGTTTTGGTCTTTTTGATTTTACTGTATTTTTTGGGTTGGGTTGTTTTTTAGGGGAGGTTTATTTTTTGTTTTTGGTGCTCAAGACCAAGCCCAGGGCTTCCAGCTCGAGAGGCCAGCGTTCTGCCTTCTACCGCGAGCCAAAGCCCAGCCCCCTTTGATGGAGCTGGGACCTCACACGTTCTGTAACCTGAAACTGCCATTACAACATATTTGTTTAAGAAGAAAATCAAAACTTGCTGAGTTGATTAACTGTCTTTTTGCTGAGGCTTGAAGGGTGCTGTGTGCACCTGCCACGCCACCCCGTGCCATGCACACCAACTCAGCCTCTGTAGCCGGGCGGTTCCCGAGTCACCTGGTGCCACTGAGGAGAGCTGAGACGCTGCCCTCGATGCTTTTCTCAATTTCAAATTCCGGCAAGAGTGGCGAGGGTGGGGAGCAAGGCGTGCTATGGGTGAAGCATCGTGTGCTTACATGTTTCCTCCTTCTAGGAGAATCGAGGCACACATACATGAATTTTTGTGTGGCTGTCAGGATGTATTACCTTATTTCTTTTGCTAAACTGATCATATATAACCTTTATTTTATTTTATTGTCCGGTACCAGGATCAAACTCAGAACCTTGTGCTTGCCAGGCAGGTGCTTATGCTGCTGAGCTATCTCCCTGGCCATGGGAAAAATCCGAAAGTTCATAAAATGAATGGATAAATGAAATATCACCAATCCATAAATCCATGCAGTGGAGTATTATTTGGCCATGAAAAGGAACAAAACATTAACACAGGCTTCAGCATGGAAGTACCTCAAAAACATCATGCTAAGAAAAAGAAGCCAGACACAAAAGGCCACACATACACACAGACACACACACACACACACACACACACACACACACGGTGACTCCAGCTGCATGAAATGTCTGGAACAGGAAAATCCATGTAGATAGAAAATAGAAAAGTGGTGGCCAGGGGCTGGGCATTGGAGGAATGGGCAGGATCTGCTCAGGAGTGTGGGGTCCCCGGGGGAGGGATAAAGAGCTTTGGACTAGGACCTGGTGATGTTGCACAGTTTTGTGAATCTCCTAAAAGCTATTTCACTGTACAGTTTTGTTTTTTGATCACCAAGATTGCACCCAGTCTTCCCCCTGAGCTATGTCCCTGGCCCTCCTCTGTATTTTTAGTCTAGAGACAGTGTCCAAGTCACCTGGGCTGGGCTGGCACTTGGCATCCGCTTGTCTCAGCCCCGAGATTACTGGACTTGCAGGCGGATGTCACCCTACGTGGATTTTGTGCCCTGCGAATCGTATCCTAACATCACAACTACGGCCAGTTGCCCAGACCACTGACACTACGGTGTCCGCGAGAGCAGCTCCCTGCTGCCATGGAGCTATCTCCGTGACAAGGGTCCATTTTCTCAATACTAAAAGGAGGAAGTAGAATTGACTTTATTAATTATTATTATAATTTTAACTATTACAGCTGACTCAGCCTGCCCTGGGGGTGGGGCTGGCACAGCATGGGTGCTGGGTATTGAACCGTGATCCCTGTGGTTGCCTAAGCTTGCCTAAGCAGGCGCTTTAGACCGCTGAGCCATCTCACTGGCCCCCCAGAACTGACTTTAAAGACTGTTGATCCTACTGGATTTTCCTAACGTGAGAGATTTCTCAGCAAGTGTTCGAGCATTATCCGACATGCAGCGCAGCAGGGAAAGATCCCTCCCTGCGTTCCACTCTCCGGTGAGTACCACCTAGCATCAAGCCTGTCGCTCTGAGGTCAGAGCTCTACTTCAGTGGTTTGTTTTGTTTTGTCTTTTTAAGGGAGTAAACATTACTCTCTAGACCTAAGGAGGAAATCCAAGCCTCAACACTAAAGATGCCATCGGGATGACAAGCAGCAGCAGCAGCAGCAGCACAAGCCAACAGAATTCAGTTGACCGGCTCCTAACCCCGTAAAATGAATGGCCTTTATCTAAAACAAAGGCTTCCTCTCCCCAGGGCGGGGACAGCCAGAGCAGTCATGATTTCCACTCCATTTTCCATGAGATTTACATTATTTCTGCTGTATCTCTGTGTTTGGCTTCAGGCTGCTCAACCTATTCAGCTGCAACCGACGCTGCCGTCAAACACCAAGTCCCACGAGGGCTTGTACCTATTCTCAACAGGCAGGTGGCTCGTGTAACCAAATGAGAGCTGTTCCGCTCCTAGCTGCAGGCCCGGGATGCGGTCACCTGGATGGAGCCAAGCACCGCAGCAGAGATGAGCAGGAGAAAGCTCCAGGAAGTGCCCAGCAAAGAACGGGAAGGAGAGAAAACTGCCGTGGACACACAGAGCCATCCGGCGTTTCGGCCAGCGGTCAACAGGCTCTAATTATGATCCCTGGATAACATAGGACATCCCCACAGCCAAGTACAAACATCACAGCGAATCCAACAGAGCCAGGAATGGAGGATGGGAGGAGGATTCTAACTGCCTGAGCAAGTTAGTGAGACTGTCTCTTGAAAAAGCCTGGGGTGGGGGGCAGGCTGGGGAGATAGCTCCGTGGCACAAGTGCCTGCCTGGCAAGTGCAAGGTCGTGAGTTTGAACCCTAGTCCTGCAAACAAACAAACAAACAAAAAGCTTAGGTGGCTGGCCGGATATCTCAGTGGATTAAAGCACCAGCTTAGGCAGAGTGCAGGGACGGGGTTTAATCCTCCGCGTGCTGTGCCGGCCCTGCTCCAGGGGCGAGACAGCGATTGAGATGGGGCGTGCCAGCGCCTGCCTGCCACCCCAGCACTTGGGAGGCTGAAAACAGGAGAACCACTGAGTCTGATCTATGTAGTGAGACTGTAGGCCCTGTCCTAGGTACATTGAAAAGAAAAGAAAAGGCCTGGGGCTGGAGTTCAGTGTGAAAGTGCTGGGTTTGACTCCCAGTAACAACAACAAAAGCAGATAAGGACTTTTGGGCCCTACACAAATGAGGAGGAAGATGTGACGCTCTCCTTCATCGAATCTTACCCTCTGATTAGTGAAGAAAACCCTTGTGGTTATTTTTTTTTTTTTAAATGTATTTGGTACAGGGGTCTACAGGGTCTCTCATTCTTCTTCCCAGCACTCACTGCCTCCTGAGTGTTCGTCCCGCTTACAGTCTATCCCCATCGAAGCACGACCCCCGGGCGGGCCAGGCTTTGCCCCTTGGCCCAGGTCTTAGCACGCGTGGGTCAGGTGCCTGCCACGCTTTGTGGAACAGCCGCTGGGAACTCACCCGCGTCAGCCAGGTCGGAGCCCTGGAGAAACGTGCGGCAGCGCTCCTTGTGCTCCTCCAGGGAACTTCTCTGCTTGTAGCTCCTCCCGCAAAACTCGCATTTGTAGGGCTTCTCCACTGCAAGGAGAGCAAGCGGTGGGGTGGGGGGTAGGGCGCTGGGCGACCTCGGGGTTCCCGGATCTCCTCGCAGGTGGCCTCGGACTGCAGCTCTGTGAAAACCATCCGCTGCCCCGAGCCAGGGTCCTCAGATACTTTAGCATCTATGTTTCTCTGGCATTTAAGGGTCGCAACAAGGCGGCAGCCTGCTGCTGCTGGTGGATACTGTGTCCCAGTGTCCTTTGAAAGGATCACTTCCGGGGCAGCCAGAGGCATCTAGCGTAGTGCTCAGCTCCAGGCTGAATCTTGTTGTTTTGAGCCAGGGTTTTGCTATACAGTTCAGGCTGGCTTTGAACTCACTGGCCGCAAGCTCACAGCGATCCTTTTGCCTCAGCCTCTTGAGCGCTGGGATTACTGCCATGAGCCACCACGTCCGGCTCCCGCTGGAGCCTTGAAGTTTCTTGTTTAACAGCAAGAGGCCCCTTGTATTCATGAAGGTGGTCAGGGTGGTACAGGAATGAAATGGGAAGGGATTCCTTACCGCGTGCTGTCCGGCTAGGGGAGCGGCAGAACACGGATGTGTTTGGATAAACTGATCTCGTTCTGGTCAAGTGGTCATAACAAACTCTAGACTAAAGCCATCCAAGCTGAGCTGACTAAGGATTTTGTGAACAACGGAATAGATGAAGAACGGACTGCAAAAGTGACTTCTCTTCAGGGGAAGCCCAAGTCCCTTCAAAAGTTCACCCATGTGGTCCCGGTAGCTGTGGGACCACAACAACTTACCCCAAATACTTCATCCCCTGAAATATGTAAGTGATGACTTTGATGCTTGACACAAGACAGGCTTGTCTAACGTGTTGATAAAATACACCCCAAGAATTAGTCAGAGTGGGGCTGGGGAGATAGCTCAGGGGCACAAGTGCCTGCCTGCCAAGTGTAAGGTCCTGAGTCTGATCCCCAGTTCCACCAAAAAAAAAAAAAAAAAAAAAAAAAAAAAAGAATTAGAGTCTTAGGGACTTAGATTTTTCTTTTCCCTCTTTTTTACAGTTGTGGGATCAACCCAGGTCCTGTAAGAGCTCTGGCACTGAGCTACTATGTACCCAGGGCCCAAGTATTGATTTTTAAACCCTCTCCCTCTATCCAAAATAGAGATGTTGGGATTCAAAGTACTAAAAGACCCTTGCAAAACTCCAAACTGAAACAAAATGCAGATTTCTAGGGCTGAAAATGTCAAATTTCTACACAAACTCGAGGCCTCTGGAATCTGTCTTAAAAATTCCTACTGTTGTTGTTTCTTACCTGAAACACATAGCAGAAGATCACTGCTCTCATCTATTTCTTTTGAGCAAACTCATCCTTAGTGAACACTTTGAAAAATGAGACAGAAAAGAAAAGGAGGGAAAAAAACCCACCCAATCTTTGCCATGTATGGTCTCCCATGGGGTTGATTTACTTAATCCTAGTCTCTGATTTTTGACCTGTTTCAAGATTGGGACTGGGTTTTAGCTGAAGTAGTAGATGTGGATGAACATAAAAAAAAAAAAAAAAAAACCTATTATTTTCAACTCAAATTTTGTCAGATAACATCAAGAACATAAGGTCCCAAATCTGAAAATAAACCCAGTCTTATTTTTCTAAGGAGGAAATTGCAAATGTTAAAAAAAAAATTGCAGTATCTTGGTTGGTCAAAATAAGAAAACATCAAGAAAGCACATGGATCTTAATGAATTCTTGTTTTTGGGTCTCTTTGAGAGATTTAAAGTTAATAGGCCAATAAGTAAGAGGAAAGCTGAGTTCAAGAAATTTAGCCCAGAATGGCTCCAAAGGACCCCCAATCAATAATTTATACCTGGTTTGCAGTTTTTGTAATTCTTTTCTTTCATGTATTTGATACAGGGTCTCACTACCCAGCTCAGGTTCACAGTGATCTTCCTGTTTTCAGCCTCCCCAGGGCTGGGATTATAGGTGAGCACCAACCACGTCTGGTCTTGGTGGCCGGCTCAGCGCGCCCAAGGGTGAGGCCAGCCTGGCATAGGGTGCAGGGGCTTGAACCCCAGTCCCTACAGGCACTTGGCCCACTGAGCTATCTCTAGCTGGCCCAAACCATATATCATTTGCTTGTCCTGGGTTGTGAATGGAAAGTGTGTGTGTGTGTGTGTGTGTGTGTGTGTATGTGTGTGTTAGGCCAATGATCTTTACAATTTACCTCAAGAAACATATCAATGGTTGTAATTTTTCTGCAGAAGCTGCTACAAAGGGATCTTTTATTAGGGGGGAGGGTGGGCTCTTCCTGTCTGGCTGCTGTCCTCCAGGGGTGCGAGGATGGGAGGAGAAGTCTCCAGGGAGGCAGACGGAGAGCAATTAATGTCTTAATGGAAGTGCAATTAGCCCTAGAGGTCTCTGCTGCTGCCACCCTTCAGCACTGCAGTGACAGATCTGAGCCTTGCGCTTAACTCTTTGAGCGAAGGCTGCTTGTCCCCATCACTTACCAGAATGTGTCCTGAGGTGCCCGGTGAGCGCATCTCTCCTTTGGCATGCGTAGCTGCAGAGGTGACACTTGAAAGGCTTCTCGCCCGTGTGCAGTTTGATGTGGCGGAGGAGGTTACCTTTCTGAGTAAAAGATGCCCCACACTGGTTACACTGGAATGGGCGCTCACCTGGAAGGAGGACGGTGGACAGGCACAGGTGCGATCAGCTGCCCGCACAGAGCTCCCCTCGTGGGCGCTGCTCACCCTCAGTGCCAGGCAGGCATGCATGGTGAGACCCCCGGTGGAATCTTCCCTCCGAAAGAGAGAATGCACCCACCTAGCAAGACCAGCCTCATCCTGAGCCAGAACAGAGAAATGCAAGCACCTCTGAGATAGTTTTTCTTTTTCTTTTTGAGGCAGGGTCTCGCTCTGTAGTCCAGGCTGGCAATGATCCTCCTGCCTCAGCCTCCTGAGTGCTGGGATTATATGTGTGTGAGCACTACCACATCTGGCTTTAGGACAGCTTTCTAGACCTGAGCTTTCTTTTTCTTTTCTGTTTTTGTGTTTTGAGACAGGGTCTCACTGCGAAGATCAGGCTGGCCTTAAGCTCACTTTGTAACCCAGGCTGGCTCTGAAATCACAATGATCCTCCTGCCTCAGCCTCCTGAGTGCTGGGATTACATCCAACCTCTGAGTTTTCATATTACTTAACATTCCTCTTAAATATAAGTCCCAGTAAGGTGCAGAGGACCGCAAACACGTGCTTGCAGTCTTCAAGTTGGTTGTCAGGTGCAATCTACTGGCTCAGGGGACTGCTGCTCCTCGGCTTTCCTATGGACTGCCTGGTCTCTGTCTGGAGCTACCACCCTTAAACCTGGAGCTAAGAACTATCACCTTTCATCTACAAAATCTGAGCCCAGCGCACTAAGGAGCTCTCCTTTTATTAAAGGTGTTATACAAACATACACAGAGATACCTGAGGAGCAAGTCGCTCACTGCTTATTAGTTGAAGCAAAACTATCTGGCAGTAGCGCACCCTGCGCCGTCCATGGCCTTTCTTAATTCGCAGCATTTGCCAACTCACTGGATGAATGGCAGGGCAGCCGGGGCAGACGCATCGGAACTACAGAACTACAGCCGAGGCCAGGGGCAGCGCTCCGAGGCCCAGGCTCTCCCGGCCGGCCGGCTCTCGCTCTGCGGCTGCAGGCAGCTCTTCAGGACAACGCTAAAGGAGGCTATTTACCAGTGTGGCTCCGCTTGTGGACCATGAGGACGTTGAAGCTGATGCAGGAGAGCCCGCACACGTCGCAGCTCATCTTGCCCCCGCCGGCTGGCCTGCCGCCATCGTAGGAGGCCGCGTGTCTCTCCAGCTTCACGTTTTCGTATTCGGTGTATTCTCTTGCGTAGCTGTACGGGAGTTCGGGCTCCTCCATGTTGCCCAGGGGCTCTGGCTTTAGTACACTCTCCTCCCTGTCACCGTATTCGTCCTTGACTTTCACTGAGTTGTCTGCAGGGGAGAAAATGTCAGGAAATGAACGAGGGCTGCATGGGCAGCCGCGGAGGCACCTCAGAGGGCAGAGACGTGCAGCGGCAATGAAACACCAGATCAGGCTCACGTAGCACTGTACATCTGCAAGACAAGAGAATGCCACGGGGATGGCTGTTCCTTATTTGAATTCAGAGGAAAACACACATATGCACGCGTGCGCACCCACACACGCACACACGCACACGCGCACATACACACACACACACACACACACACATACACAGCAGAGTTCTAGGCAAAACGAAATGCCAGAAGCAACAGGATCTGACCATGACTACTCAAAGGGACCACAGAACTGACATTTTGAACAACTCCTCCAGGAGCGGGGAAGGAGAAAGGTCCTCAGGTCAGCACTGCTGTGGTGACGGCAGCGAACAACAGGCAGTGACGCACGCCCTCAGGATTCAAGGAGGAAACGCCATTTTTAATCCTCCAAACGCACCCAACTGGGCCGCTGAGGCTGACCAGTCAGATAGTTCAATTAGGTTTTACTGTTTTGATGTTAAGTCACCCTCTGCCTCTTCCTTTTCCAGGTGTGCCAACTGCTGCAACAGGTCCTGTCTCTCTGTCTCTTTTGGAACTGACAGAGACGCAGTGCTGAGTGGAAAGGATGCTGCTGGTACTGGTGACATGTATCGGGAAAGAGAGAAGGCGAAGAGATTGTTCAATAGCACCTGAAGAGTCGCCACCACTGACAGCAGGCAGGGAGGCTCCCACCGGTGCAAAGAGGACAGCGCCTGCACCCAGGCTAGAGGCCCACGTGAGGCCCAGCACTGCAGGATAAGACAGGAAGGGGGTGCTGCCCGCAGGGCCAAATGCCACGCTGAGAAGGACTCCTGCTCCCCCAAGATGAAGAGCACAAGAAACGCAGAAGACGCAAAGTTTATCTACTAACACTGATAAGACTAAATATTTGCCTGATGAAATCGTGAGCATCGATAAGGGGTTTTCACACTAGAAGCACTCCGTCTTTCAAACTGGTTCTTAGGCGCTGAATGTCACGCTTCCCCAGGAGGAGTCACCAATCTCTGGACTTAGGGCTAAGTGGGAGGACAGAGAGTGTCTGATTCCACGCTCTCGGTTCTCAGATGAGGAGCTCTGAAGCCGCGCTGTCTGCCGGGATTTGTCCAAGCGGACGCGGCCAGCTGCCGGCACAGGTGCAGTATCATGCCCACCTTGGCCTCCGAGCCCCAGGCACGTGGGTCCGGCCCCACACATTAGGCATAAAAGGTCTCTAAGTGGCTCTTGCTAACTCTATTCCACACCCTCCCTCCACGGAGGGTAGATGTGAAAACCCAAAACACCCTGAAGAAAAAAAAAAGATATTTTTAAAAACGGCATCCCTTCCAAAACACATCGGTAAGTGTTGTTCCTGTAGCCACCCAGGAGGAAGTTCAGCGGCAGCTGTGCCTGGCTCACTGCCTTCCACCCGAGTTTCAATTTTCACTTCTACCAAGGTTCCCTTTCATCTATATTAACTGTGTTTGCTTAATCGAGCAAGACGTGCCCCGCCCCCGCCCCCTGCCCCCCACCAGCGGAGCCTGCGCTGTGGCCCCGGCCCACTGCCTGCCACAGTTCACGGCTCTCGACCTCTCCGTCTGTCCTCGCAGGCACCCACGGGGGCTGCAGGAGGAGCCGCGTGCTGCAGGTGCAGGGTCCTGTGCAGCCGGGTTGTAGATGGGCTGTCCTACTGGGGACGGAGCTCGCCCTTGCCTTTCTCTGGACAGCCCTTGCCTGCCTCTAGGCAGATTTTGTTTCCTTTAGTTGTTTGGCTTTTTTTTTTTTTTTTTGAGGGTGCACCTGAGCCTGCCTTCCCCTCTTCCTCCATCTCTCCAGCTGTGGGTGATATCCCACCAAAGGTTGAGTGCTCTTCGGTTTGCATGTAGGCGTTTAAAAGAACCTCAACGGAAAACTTTAGCTACTGAAAACCAAAAACAGCAGACTGAGAGCCGGCGCAAAAAGGATCCTTTTCATTTGGGTTAGAAAATGTGAATGTGACCCCAGGCAGGCCACCCTGCGGTTGGCAAACATTAAAAAAAAATTAGTGCAATCAATGGGTGGAGATCTTTCTGAAAACAGAACAGCAGAGAGCTGCTCTGCCTGCAGACTTGGTCTTTGGTCAGTCTGACCTGGAACCACGGTGTGGCCCAAGATCAGACTTCAGTGTTAGGCCTTGACAGGCCTGGGTGATGGGACCAGAAGGACTTCTCCCCAGGCTCTCCAGGCGGCAGTAGCCCCTCTTCCCCTGTCCCTTTGCACTTCTGCTTCGCCTCACGTCTTTCCCTGCCCCATCCTCTCTCCATGGTCCTTGCTACTCACTTGCTGCGTCCTCACATGGACTCACTCTTCCCTGTCAGCTGGCTTTGCTTCCATGAGTCCCTGGATCTGCTCTTTTGGTTCTTGAATCTGACTCCTTTATGGGTGCCTTTCTCAGCGTTCGAGTAACTGTTGGCAGCACTGAGCGCCATTGTGCATTCCTCTAACCTCCTTCTTTGGCTTCAGTGAGGTTGTGTTCCTTTCCTTTCTGGCTGTTTCCATCCACCTCCATTTCCTCTCTCTGACTCCTGAGTACTGCTCAGGACCCTGCCTTCCTCCCTCTGCACCCTCCCCCACAGTAATCTCATCTATCTATCTATCTATCTATCTATCTATCTATCTATCTATCGATCAATCTATTTTTCATGCCAGGGGCCGAGCTCAGAACCTTGCGCTTTCCAGGCAGGCACTTAGGCCACTGAGCTCTCTCCCCTGTCCAGTTCCATTCATGCTTCTTAAGGCTTCACCTAGCATGCTATGTGAGTGAGTCCCATGCACGTCTCTGGCTATCAACTCTCTTCCCTCGCTCAGGCCTCTGCAGAGGTTTCCAAGGTGTCTCCTCAGTTCCTCAGCCTACCACCGTCCAACCTTCTCTCCTTGTTCCTGGGTGTGGCCTTGCTGGTCTCCCTGTGCACGGGCTCTCCTGTCTGTCCCTCCTCTTCCCCTTTGCAGTCAGCTGAGAACCTCAGACCTTTGCTGTCATCATCAATGTGTCAGCCGATGCATTGTCCCTTTCTCCTTCCCAGCTCACCTTGGACATTACCATGAGTTGCTGTTCCTAAAGCTACAGTCTGGGGCTGGGGAGATAGCTCAGTAGAATAAGCACCTGCCTGGCAAGCGCAGGGTCCTTAGTTCAATCCCCAGTACTAGAGAAAAAAAACAAAACAAAACTACAGCCTGCTCATATCCTGTCCCTTTCCAAATTCTTCAGTATTCTCTGCTGCCCGCAAAATAAACTCTGAACTCAGAAACACAGATATTGGGCCAACCAAATAGCTCAGCAGATTAAAGCACCTGCAGGGGCCAGGGATTCAATCCCTGGGCCTGCTGTTCTGGTGCACTGAGAGGGCAATTGAGACTGGGTGTGGTGGCACACACCTGTGGTCCCAGCTCTTGGGAGGCTGTAAACAGCGGATCACTATGAGTCCAATCTAGTAGTGAGACCCTGAACACCCTGTAGACCCTTCCCTAAAATACAAAAAAAAAGAAGAGAAAGAAACAAAGATATTTAAAAGGCCTTTGAGCTGGGCCCAAGCCTATCTTCAGAGTGACTGACTCCTCGGCCACCGCTCTCCGGCCTGAGCAATGCCGGGCACCCTCGGCCATGCCCATGTTCTCTCTATCACCTCACAGGTCTTTCCTCAACGCTGCCACAGATCTAGTTCCCACACAGCTAAGGCCCAGCTGCTGCGCCACCCCACCCATTGTGCCTTCTCTGGCTCTTCAAGGGGAACATAGCTGGTTCCTTCTCTCTCTGAGTTGGATACAGATGCACCTCATCTCCTGTAGGGACACGGCGTAAGCTTGCTGCTGGGAGAAGCTGCACCGATTGTGTCTGGGTGCACACAGGTGTTCTTTTTGAGAGCTCAGTATTCGCGACAGCACTGCCTGCCCTGTGTCTGCTGAGACCAGAAGTTGCCCCTGAAGTCCCAACTGTTTGGGGGGCCCAGTCAGGAAGACTGCTTGACCCTCCGGTTGAAGGCTGCCTAGGCAATGTAGCAGGACCCTAATTAAAAAAAAAATTAAGGTTGTATGGTTTTAAAAGAGTTTAGGCCCCCACCACAGATCTACTAACCTGGGTGAGGGAAGTGGAAAGTTTCATTTTAAGACCTGCTTTCCAAGGAAACCTCAGGCACATTGGACGCTGGGAGCTTCAGCTCTGGAGCTAAATGCAGTGCCCCACATAAAGCAGATGCCAATGAGCCCTTGGCACACGAACGAGCCACTGCGTCACCTCTCAGCTGGGCCGCGCTGTACGCAATCTCTGTTCTGCCATGTGTCATTGCCAGATCAATCATCCGGTAGCCACAAAACCCTTGCTTAGAAGCTTTCTGTGATTTCATCTGGCTTGCAGGATAGAGTCCAACCCAGACCTCCAGAATCAGAATTTGTAGTTTTACAAGGTCCTCCAGGATTCTCTGGTACCTAGGAGGTTGGCGGGCCCACGAGCAACCCGACCGGTCACGGCTGCCCTTCCACCACCCGGCGGCACTCCATCGGAAATCCAGACACAGCTTCAAGGCCACTTCCTCCGTACAGTCTTCCTTGACTTTTTTTTTTTTTTTTTTTTTTTCTGGTACTGGGAATCAAACTCAAGACCTCATGCTTGCCAGGCGGGCACCATACCACTGAGCTATACCTGTGGCCTGACATTCTTTTGTGTCAAAAACAGCCCTTTGTTTTGTTTCTGGTACCAGGGATTGAACGCAGGACCTCGTGTGTGCCAGGCAGGCACTCATACCGCTCAGCCATCTCCCAGGCTCTGTGGCCGACACTCTTAACTAGGAAAACAATTTTTGTTTCTCTGTTCTCACATACCTGTGTCACTGTGCTTTATATTTAGTGTGGG
>PVKN010006131.1:5235-29278 GCA_004027915.1 Capromys pilorides
CCCCGCCACACACGGCCCTTGGGCTGTAAACACGTGGTGCCAGCGGTGTTTTAACAACATCCGGGCTGTCGGGTGTGTACTATTCGCTTACAGAAATCCAAGGGGTGGTCCAGGAGATGTAATATTTTTGTAGGGGAGAGGAAGGGGAGAGGGTGGGAGAAGGGGAGGGAGAGGGGGAGAGGAAAAGAAAGAGAGGAGAAAGGGAGGGGAGGAGGAGGAAGGGAAGAGAAGGAGAGGAGATGGAGAGGGGGAGGAGAGGAGGGGGAGGGGCGAAGAACAGGGAGGAGTTTTCCTATCTCGGTAGCCACCGTGTGGTAACGAGTGTTGTGGAATCTGAGTTTTAGGGCACAGCAGGGACTCAGAATTTGCTTTTGCTTCATTTGTGCTACAGCTGGGATGTGGAGCGGCCCCCAAGGCTGGTCTGTTGGAGGCTCGGTTTCGAGCTGGTGGCACCTGTGGAAAGGAGTAGAAACTTTAGGGTGCGATGCAGTGGGATCAAGCAGGCCACTGGGGGCGTGGTCCTTAGAGGGCCCGGCCCACGGCCCTTCCCTCTTTCTGCTTCCTGCTTGGTGTGAGGACAGGGCCTCTGCTCTCCCCACTGTGATGTTCAGCCTTGGCTTGGGACCAGAGCCAGAGGGCCAAGCGGCCGTGGGTGGCAGCTTCTGGAACCATGAGCCAAAACAGGCCTGCCCTCCTTTAATTGGCGTATCTCTGGCTTTTTGTCACAGAGCCGTAAAGCTGACAACAAAGTTTGATAAATACATTTATTTATTTATTTATTTATTTATGTCTTTTTGAGACAGGGTCTCCCTATGTAGTTCAGGTTGGCCTTGAGCTCACTTTTGTAGCCCAGGGTGATCTCGAACTCACATCAATCCTCCTGCCACAGCCTCCCAAGTGCTGGGATTACAGGCGTGCGCCACCGTGCCTGGCAGGCACACTTATTGGGCCTTTCAGGTAGAAGGGACCACTTGTGCAAAAGCAGATGTAGGAAAGGACATATTGGATGCTCCAGAGGATGGAAAAGCTGAAAAGGAGGACTCCTGTGATAGGAATTCTACCTCAGACTGGTTTAGGCAAAGACAGTGATTACATCGGATGAAGAGAACAACAGACTCGCCGCTTTAGGCCTGGCTGGATCCCAGGCTCACGCGACGTCCTCAGGACACGATCTGCACCATCTCTTGGGCTCGTGTCCTTGGCATCGGCTTCCCTCAGAAAGGCTCTTGGGGCTGGTGACGTAATGAGGGTGTAGCCCTGCAGCCTCAAGCCTGCTGGAAAGTAGAGCTTCTGTTTCCTAGAAGTCCCTGGAAAATGCCTCAGCCAACTCTCACTGCGCTGACTTGGGTCAGGGAACCCAAGCCGGCTCCTGTCCCACTCTGAGGGAGGGCTTGCGTGGGCCACATGGCCAGCATGGCTCGGAAGAGAAGGCACGGGAATGCGTTTCTAGTTTCATCCTCTCTTTGGCCCAGAAGTCTCAGTGCACCCCCAGTTTCATTTCTCCCTTTTGTCTGTGTTTCTAGCTTTTCCCAGCTCGGCAGCCCCTTGGCTCCACTTGCAGTCACTGCTGGACGGAGCCCTACCATGCACCTCCTGTAGGCGCGGCTTGAGCCCTCCCTTGTGCTAACCATAAACTCTCTCCAAGGCTGTGCAAAGCAATCCTCTAGCACAACGACATCACGAGATAGGTGTTGTTATTATCATCCCAGTTTTACAGGTGAGGAGAGTGAGGCACAGAAAGCTTCATTCCCGAGTCAGTGGCTGGAGTTTGAGGGTCAGGGAGCTCTGATTGGCTAGCAATGATCATGTGCCCAAATACTGAGTCGGGACATGGCGCATGGGTCTAGGGCCCACACGGACCGTGGAAAGGATGCTTTCCAAGCAAAGAGCATGAGGAAAAAGAGGGAATAATATGGGGGGTGGGGAGGCACAAATGCCAATGAGGAAAAGGGGAGTGGCACTATCTTAGGGACGAAAGTGTTTAAACACTAAAGCCTCAGAAGGGCTGGGGATGTGGCTACCTTTCAGGAACCGCTGGAACCAGCTTTCCTGCTTAGAACGCGTGCGCTTTCTGAGCCAGTCTTTCCCAGACTGGTGGTTTTCTGTTCGGATTCCCAGAGCAGGGCTTTGGTTGGTCAGTTCTAGGTCAGGTGATCAAATTGGACCAATCAGCCGCACCCCAGAAGGGGCGGCGTCTCCTTTGAGCATGGCGGCTGCTTGCAAGAACCACAAGGTAAAAACCTTGAGAAGCCAAGGTCGTTTCTAGAAAACAGACCGCAGGGTAGATGAAAGAGTAGTAGGTGTGGTGGGATGCAAATAGCAGAGAACCCCCTTGAGTCCTGGGTTAGCGAAAGAGAAATTTGTCTCCAGGTGTGGAGTACGGTGGCCCTCGGAGCTGGTGATTAGTGGCCCAAGGAGGTTTTTGCTCCAGGGCTGTCTTAGCAAGTGCAGTGCCTGTGTGGCAGGCAGCTGTGGCAGCGTCTTCTCTCCAATCTGACTAGTTAGCTACCAGCCACAGGTTACCCGGAGTCATGGTTACCTGGAGAATGTCGCACCCTGCCTGACTGCAGCTGGGTTCTAAGCCAGTCCCCAGCGAGGGTGGCTTGGCTGGGTGGCCTCCCAGTGGCCCCCAGTGCGCTTCGGGGAGCGCCTTACCCTGGGTCTTTCTGCCTCTGTTGCAGGGGTGCTCTGGCTGTCGGTGGTCTCTGAGGTGCTCTACATCCTCCTGCTGGTGGTGGGCTTCAGCCTCATGTGTCTCGAGCTCTTCCACTCCAGCAGCGTCATCGACGGGCTCAAGCTCAACGCCTTTGCAGCGGTCTTCACGGTGCTCTCAGGTAAGACTGCGGCACAGCCAGGGCTCGGCACTCTGAGTCCCCTGGGGCAATGACCTGCCGCTGCCAATGGAAACCTTGGGCCTGGAGCCTCCCTTCCCTGAGCCCCAAGTCTGCGGGCTGCGAAGGTGGTAGCCACCCACCTCGACACACACTGTCTCTTGCACACCAGGCTCTGGGTTGAGTCCCGGGACCACAGTAATGAGTGTGAGTAGGCAGTCCCAGCCCCATGGGTTGTTATACATGTGGGACACAGGGAGGATTCACCTGGGATGCCTTCCGTTCACTGATGTGTGGATTTGGGGCCCGAGGGAGAGAGCATGGTTGTACAGAATGCATGGTGCGGCCGACATTCATGGAGCTGAAAGCTAGGAGTCCTTCCTGCTGGCTGGGGGGTACAGCTCCGTGGCAGAGCACCTGCCTAGCATGCTTGAGGCTCTGGGCTCGATGCCTGGTTATAAAAGAGGAGCTTGTTTGGGGCGAGGAGTCATCAGTCCTCTGCTTGGTCCTCTTTGCCTTTGTGAGCTGCGCAGAGAGACGGAGTAGGACCTGGAGCCATGAAAGGCCTCCAGATGCTGAAGCAGCAGCTCTGGGAAAGCTGTGGAGATGAGGGCTTCAGGAAGAACTCAGTCATCGACTGCAGTGCAAGTCCAGAGCACAGAGACAAGGGACTGTGGAAGAAAGGCCGTCGGAGTTGGTGTTCCTGTGCCCTGGGTGGTGGCGGCAACAGATCCCAGTGGTCAGGAGTTAAGCAGGGAGGGCCCGGAAGGGACCAGAAGACACCTGTAAACTATACTCGGAGGGGCTGACAGAGAGTGATGGCTTGGCTCTGGAAGACACCTGTTCCTGAAAAGCCACATGTAAATTTCACTTCTATAAATCTAGTAATCCTAATCTTCATGGGACATGAGAGTGGGAAGAGCTAACTCTCTCCTGAATGGCAAGGAAACGAGGGGCCTCTTGGTATAGGAAATAATCGCCCCTGAATTGAGGTACGGGTGCATAACAGAGGGTCCCCCTGGAGAACGAAGAACTGAATCCAGGAAATTATCGCACACTGCATAGATCAAAACGCATGTGACTTGTCATTCCCAACACAGGGGACTCTAACGTAAGAAAACCGTGATTGTCATAACACAGTGTCAGTCTGACCCACCCCCACTGCATTCCCAGCTATTCAGAACCGAGATCAGGTTGATTTTGCTTTTCATCTTTTATTCATTTTCTCCATCAGCACCCATTGAAGGCTTCCTGGGCACCAGCCACTGTCTAAGTGGGGGGTGGGGTGGAGGGAGGAGACTCAGCCCTCCCTCCCCTGAAGCTTGCCGTCTCCTAGGGAATCCGACTCATACTGTAATTATAATGCGGCCTGCTAACATCTATGCCCAAGTGTGTGGGAGCCTGCAGGAGGACACCCCCCCTTTGCCCATGCAGTGGATGGGGGTGACGGGACACACAGAAGGTAGCACTTGAGGGGAAACTTGAAAATTCATCAGAGTTTGCTTGGGGATAAGGCCATGTGGCCAAAGCCCTCATGCAGAGGAGGTTCTGAGAACCTCATATATTCAGTATGGCAAGAAGACAGAGAGGAGGGAGAGGAAGGCCATGAGAGATGGACCAGGATTGCTGGAGGAGGGGCTGCGTGTTTTAAAAGTTACTTTTGCCAGTGTCTTCAGATTTTACCGTAACGGCAGTTGGGAGCCACTGAGGAATTCAGAGTGAGGGGCGACATGGTCAGGTGTGCGCTTTGGAATGACCGCTCTGAGTTCTGGGCAGAACTCAGATGGGGTGGCATATGTAGGTAGAGAGGGTGCAGGCCACGCAAGAGGGGAGATTCCTCAGGGGCTGGGACTGAGAAAGAGACAGATTTGATGGCTTAGAGTTCCACAGTGTCCAGAGAGTCTGTGGACCTAGATGGGGGAGAAATTAGCTTTTCATTTCTCTAACTTGTAAATGTCACTTAGCATTTTCTTCAACAGACCGCAGAGAAGCGGCTGTGACAGTCTCTCGCAAGAGTTGGGAGGCCTCTCCTGCCATGCTGCCACTCTGGCAGATGTTCCGAAACGCGCAGCTTCGGGAGTATAACATTTATTAAGCACCCCCGAATCTCGTTTCATATGTTAACACAACAGCACAACAGATTTGTGCAGTGTGCCCACCACGTTCCCTGTCATTGGCTTCCTCTATAATTGTATGAATTGTATTTTGTGCAGCTCAGAGTATTCTGGGAAGGGTCCAGAGGGCCAGAGACCCCCGATCTGGTGACCCCTTCCCCCGAGCTGGCCCTGGTCTTGTGCAGATTCCACAGTGGCCACATCAGAGTGGACAAGGCCGGGAAGGAGCAGGCAGTGGGCACAGAGGCCACCGGGCCACCGTGAGCTGAAGTGCGTGGGGCAGCCTGGCTGCGCTGTACTGTCTGGAGCGTTGTCTCTGCTCCTGTTCTGTGGTTCCATGAAGCACCAGCCCCCGCCCCCATGCACCCAGCCCCCCTTGACCTTCCTACTACCCTCCGTTGCCAGCCCAAGGTTCTGCAGCAGCTCCTTGTGGAGTAGAGTGAGGAGTCTTCCCTCTGCCTCCGAGGGCTTATCAAAGTTTTCACCCCTCTAAGAAAACTAGGTTCTCTCCCAACAGGGAGTCCACCATGCAAGTAAATAAGATGACCTCTATCTTTCGGGCAGATAAACAATCCAGGACACAGGGAGGTTAATTGGCTTGCGCAGGGTCACACAGCTGGTCAATTACAGAGCTGGATTAAGTTTCCCCCGGCTGCCTTCCAAGCCTCGTGCCCACTCTCACTGGATCACGCTGGGGGCACAGCCAGGCAGAGGGGGAGGGCTTTTTAAAGTCTGTAGAAAATAGTGGTGGCTGAGAACTACGTGGCAGCCAGAGGATGTCATAAGGCCAATGTGGCAAATGTCAGAGAGCAGTGATGTTGTATTCATGCCTGGGAGAAGCTGAACGTAGCTAGGCAGGCTGCGTGGAAGAGGCAAACTTTAGGCTGTTGCGGAACCCGCCAGGCCAGAAGACGCAGGGAGCTGGGTTTGGGGAGCCCCTTGAGGACAGGGAGAGAGGTGCTGGGGCTGGGAGGAGGTGAGGGGCTTCTGGTTGCCCCATGGGGTGGGTGCTGCTTGTGCCAGGAAGGAATGAACAGGCAGGGCTAGCCAAAAGCCAGCGACGGGAGCCATCTGGGAGGGATTGGGCCCTGCCATCTGCTGGGCCGGCTCAGCCCAAGGTCAGCACCTTGGAGGGCAGAGGAGAGAGCGGAGTCGGGGGCGGCCCTTGCTCAAGCCAGCCAGTAGGGTACATTATTAATGATGGCAATTAACCAGGTGAGTGTGGTTCATCCTAACTACCAGTGCTGAGGTGTGACCATGTCGCTCTTTGACTCTATCTGAATCGGACTCCTCTGTGTCCTCTTGCTGGCCAGGTCCTCAGCTGGGCTCTGCCCTCAGGGCCTGTGGGGTCAGCTCAGCTGGAAGCTCCCCCCCCCCTCACATTCTCCATCCTTACCCTGGACACATTCTCCCCTGGCTGCCCTTCAGCAGGAGCGCCATCAAGTCACGTGGTACGAATCCCCCTCACTCCTGGGGCTCCTGCTCAGTACTCTTCATCCTCTGGCTCACACCCTGTTCTTGCCCTAAATTTCCATCGCCCTGGTAAGGATTTATGGTGGGGAGCTATGAGTTGAAAATACCCAAAGCCAAAACCTGTCCCAATGTGGCAACCTACAGGCGTCCTCCCCCAGCAACACACACACCACGCCATGGGTGGGTGGCGCAGGGCCCACTGAGCTGCAGGTCATGGCCCTGACCAGAGGAGGATTGGATGCACATCATCGACCCATTCAAACGGTGAAGGCTGACTTCTGTGGACCACGTTTGTATTGCTCTCATATTGTCCTAGAGTCAGAGAGCTAAATTCAGTCCGTAAGTCAGGGATGGTCGGCACCCACAGCCAAGCTTGACCTCTCCCTCCGTCACCCATCCCCATCATGGTGGTCCCTCTTCAGCCCTCCTTCTCACCAACCTCAACTAAAGCACCTGGGCATTGCTTTCTCTAGGGGTTGGCCCTGGGCATGCTGACCACCTCCCCCTACATACACACACACACACACACACACACACACGCACGCACGCACGCACGCGCGCGCATGCATGCATGCATGCATGCATATTTTTTCTCCTAGTGTGCTAACAAGGGCGGGTCTAATGTCTCCATGCTATTAGAATGATCAAAAGATACGGCGAATGTTTTCAGGTCTTTTGCAGATGGGGAGAAAATCTAAGGATGGAGAGGGAAATAGGGAAATTAATAGGGCAAAAACGTCAGATACCAAGCCAGCCCTGCTCCCAGGGACGCGCTGAGATAGCAGTTGACACAGGGCATGGTGGCACGCACCTGTAATCCCAGCCCTTGGGAGGCTGAAAACAGGAGAATCACTGAGTCTGAGCTATATAGTGAGACACTGTAGCCCCTGTCCTAAATACATAAAAAAAAGATGTCAAACAAACACACACCAGCTCCCCATGATTAACATATGTATTATTTATCAAAGCTAGTAAAAACAATTTTACATTTACTATAGTGAAAGTCACATGGCCATGAATCTCCCTGAAAAATATTTCTCCTTGGTTTGGACACACGTTTTCCGACCGTTCTTGTCATTTTCTGAAGCAGTTTTGGAAGTCCCCGTTGGTGAGTTTGGTCTCTGTGAGTGGATTTAAGGTGTCTGTCTTTCATGCACATTTCTGCTCTACAAGAGGGGGAAGGCACAGGGCTCCAGGTCCAGTGAGTAAGCTGCATGAGTCATGCTTCTGATGAGCCCGCCTTTCCGTTGGATGCTGCTTGGCCACAACTATTTTCCCTCCAACCTCATGAAACGGAACTGGCAGAAGTGCTTCAGAAAGTGGCAAGAACAAGCTGGGGAGATAGCTCAGTGGTCTCAGTGCTTGCCCAGGCAAGGGAAGTGACCCGGGTTTGAGCCCCAGTACTGCATGCTGAGACAACCCCCTGGGCGGCGCGGGCCACCAAAATCAGGCCTGGTGGTGCCCGCCTGTAATCCCAGGGCTGGGAAGGCTGAGACAGGAGGATCACTACGAGTCCAAGCTGCATAGTGAGACCCTGTGCCAAATAAATGAAGATAAAAAAAAAAAGCTCACAGAGAAGACTCTGATGGTCTCAGCACAAGGCAGAGACTTATGCCTGCACCCAAGGGTCCCACTGACTCTGATGTGATCATTTCACATTGGGTAGGTGCACTAGAATGTCACATTGCCCCCATACATATGTACAGTTATTATGCACTGATGAAAAATAAACAATACTGGCTGTGGGTGTGGCTCAGGGCAGAGCCCTGCTCCCATGTGCAGGGCCCTGGATCCCATCCCCAGCTATGCAAAAATTAAATAAATACAAATCCAGCAAATAAATTTTAAAATATTTTATTTTAATCTATGTTTAAAAAATTATTTATTTGATACAGTCTCAGTATGCGGTTTGCACTCATAGTGATCCTCCCGTCTCAGCCACTCCAGGGCTGGGATTACAGGCGTGCACCAACACGCCCAGTTTCGAGGCTGGCATGTTGCCCCTGAGGTTCTGGGGCACCAGGGTTTGAACTTGGGACCTTGTGCTTGCCAGGCAGGTGCTTAGACTGCTGAGTTACCTCCTTGGCCCAGGGCTAAAATATTTTAAAATAATAATGCAGATACAAGAGTGGATCTAGGTTGAATTTTTTTTTGTCTTCATGCCTTTTAAAACCAATAATAGACATTTTTTAAAACATTTCTTTTATAGAGGAATAGGCCCATGAAGGTGGAAGTGCTCGGGCCCATAAAACCCCTAAACTAATGCCACCTTGAAGGACGCCACAGATTTTGGGGACTCTTAGGACTGAACAAGATTATTAATTCCAGATGGGGAGCTGTTCCCACTGTCAGTGTCCCCTGGGCCTTTTCTGTATTTTTTTAAAAGTATAAATACAGAGTCTGCCAAAAAAATATCTTACTATTTCAGAAGAGAGGGGCCAGGAAAGCCAGGTCACTCCTGACCCTTGGACCCCAGAAGGACTTTTGGCTCCGACTGGGAAGACCTCAGAGTGTCCGCAGCAACCCCAAAACAATAAGGCTGATCTGCGGAGAAGAGGCGCAGGCCACAGGCCGTTTGCAAAGCTTCCCTCTCAGCGCCACTACCTGGCTTGTCATCGTGGACCAGGCCGGCACCAAGGAGACCCGTCTGTTTCTGAGACGTTAGCCGCAGCGTGGAGAAGTTGGCAAGAGTCTGCTTTGTTATGGAATGAGGAAAGGAAATGTGGCGATACAATAAAAACTGCCAACAACAAGGTCATTCTTGGGAATCTGAGTTTCAGGCACCACTGTAAGAGGAGCGTGCGGTGCCGGGTGTGCAGGCGCACACCTGTGATCCGAGCTTCGAGCGGCTGGTGTGGGAGGGACAAAGTGCAGGACGGCCCAGGCAACCCAGCAGAGCACTGGGGAGGGGAGTTGTTTGATTTTTTAAAGATGGGGTATGGTCAAAGAGCAGACTTCACATGGCTGGGGATTAACACTACCCGTGTGCTTTGCACCAGGCCTTGGGGACCCGGAGGCTCCAGGCCTGTGGGTCCCTGATGCCCTGCAGATGTCTGGCATCTGGAGCTAGCTTTTGAGCTGTCCTGTCCATGAGCAGCCCCAGGAGCAGCGAAGCATGTGGGCTCCAGGACAGCTGGGAGCCACCAGCCACACCTCTGACCACTTAGGGCTGAGGCCTCTTACGACCACACATGAGGTGTGTGACCCCACTGGCCACCAGGAAGCGTGGATCTGGGTTCCACCTCCAATCACAGCCCCTTCCCCAGGAGCAGCGGCCTTCCCTCCCCACCCCACACTTAAGTCCTAGGCCTTTTCTATTTTTTTTAATTTATAAATATGGAGTTTGCCCCCCCGCACACACACACACACAAATGTACACACATTTCAGGAAAAGAAATACTCATATAAACACTAGGACACTAAATTTATTGAGACAGCATAGATGAATACAAGGTACCTGTGGCCTCTGCAGCTGCGGCAGGTGCTCACAGCGGCGGTCTGGAGCTTCCAGACGTTTATCAGCTCGGCAAATGGCTGCGTGGGTAGCCTCGGTCGGTCATGGAGGAGAGGGCTGCAAAGCATTTTCAGTTTCTTCCAGAAGGGCTGGCGGCGTTGTGGGTTTTCTGTGACGTACAGCATTCTCGAGGGCCCCCTACGAGGGTAGGGTGTGCCGCCTGTTGAAGAAGCACACTCTATTTCCTTCCCTGAAGCTGGGAACAGTTTTTGGTAGACTCTGCATATTCATTCTTTATGGCGTAACAGAAGCCCACTGTGTGCGAAGAGTGCTCTTTTATGGAAAATAACTGTATTTTCCACAACTAGAAAAAATTAGTGAGTGCCGCTGCTGTACACTTTCTCAAATGGCTTTAATATCTAGCTTAATAGAGGAATTCTCCTAACATCGATAAGAGTGATGTGCTCATCACAGTGACAGCGACAGTGCTCATTATTTTTGTGTTCTAGTCATGCAGTAATCTTCCCCTTACCCACACTTTTGCCTGGCATAATTTCCAAAAATATTAAATTAAAAATTCATAGGGAAAAAATAATCCCTAAGCTGTAAACTGCGTGCTGTTCCGCAGGAAGGAATCTCAGGCTGTCCCGATTGCTCTTGCCCAGGATGAGACTCGCTCCTTACCCAGGGAACCCGCTCCATGGTTACCCCCCACCTGCTGTCACTTAGCTAACTGCCCAGGTATCATGGTACTGGTGTTCGAGTAGCCTAACGCTGCATCCCAAGGCCTTCTCGTGGTGAGCTGTGGGTGCACTGTGGTCATGTGTCTCACTGTAGGCCACCATGGACTATCGTGGCATGGGTCTTCTGGGGCTCTAATTCCACTTGCCACCCTGCTGTCTTAACCTGTGCTGAAAGACCCCATCCTGGCTTTGTCTCTATGAAGAGAAAGGTGGTCACAAAGTCTCCTCGCTCAGGAAAGGTCCCAGAGCTTCTTTCTCCTCCCCCTTCTCCCCTCCCCTTTCCTTTCCTCCCCCCTCCCCCTTCCCCTGCTCCTCCTCTTCTTCCTCTCTTCTTTTTTATTTTTATTCTTCCTTCTTTTCTTGGTATCAGGAATCAAACTCAGGACCTTGCACTTCCCAGGCTGGTGCTTGTGCTGCTGAGCTACATCCCCAGCTGGAGCTTCTTCCTCATGGCTTCTCCATTAGCGTTTTCTCTAGGGTAGACTGTGATTAGAGCAGCTCAGTTCATAAACTTGTCCCCAAGCCAATCGCCTTGTCAGAGTATGAAATAGTTTGATTAACCAGATCCTCTGGCAGTCATACTGGAGAAGCTTAGTCATAGGCCAACTAGGGTGGTACAGGCCAGTGGGTCGTATGCCCCTGCCGGGCCATGCAGGGTGCACCCACAGCTGCTCCTGGGGCAGCTTTAGGGTCCTGGGATTCACCCACCCCTTTCCTCAGCAGCTGATCTCACCAGTTCCAGCCACTGCCACCTGAGAGAATAGGTATGTAAGTGAAAAGGCCACCTACCCACCACATGGGTGGCCTCTGTCCTTGGCCAGAGGGACACTGCACCAGGGGCTGGTCTCCCAAAGGATGGAGGGGTACTGTGAAAATAGCTGGGGTCCTGCAGTGCAACTCTGCAGTGGATCCCTCACTTTACTGTGATTTTCACTGAACCCCTGGCCATACAGCTGACCTCAGTCTCTGTCCCACCACTCTGTCTCCAGAATCAGTTTGGGTCAAAGCCTTGACCCCCTGCGGGGTTCACCTTCTGGTGACCCTGGATCCCCTCATTCACTAGCATAAACTCTGGTATATTCCAGAGGACTCAAGAACAACAGACAGCCTGCCACTTAGGCAACTGCAGTCCCTTAGGGTTTCCCTCCCAGGAGCCCAGGACAAAGGCCTGCGCAACTCTTTCTTATGCAGCAGGGGGTCAGATGGCTGGCTGAGCTCTGGCCTGCTCCCATTGGCTTTGCTGGGGTAGACTGGAGCCATTGAGAACTCTGGAGGGAGGGAGAGGCCTGAGACAGTCAAGGGTTTTGGGTTTTTTTTATATATATATGAATTATAAAAAGCTTCTGGATTTCAGAAATTCTAGGAATTGAAATTGTAGGCAATAAATTGTAGAACTGAATTTATTGGGCATCTACTATGTGCTGGGTGCATGACCTCAGTGTAACCCTAGGATGGTAGACGCTAGGCTTATCCCTATTTTATAGATGAGAAAACTGAGATGCAGCGCTATTAAGTGGTGATTCTGGCTTCAACGCTCTATGCTTTCCTATGGGACAGGCCCATGCTGAGTATCCACGGTCCTGTCCACATGGTCCCTTGTGACCATCAGGGCTGTAGGTCCCTAGGGACAGGCAAGCGTAGAATAAGAAAAGGGGTGTCAACTCCACATCTGTGGTCCTGTCACATTACATTGATGGCCTCACACCCGGACTCCATGAAGGTGGGAAGAACAAGCGAAGCTGCCCAGGTGTAATGTAGCCGGCAGTGTGGGGCCTGTGACAATCATTGTTGCCATGGAGAAGTATGCATAGCATTCAAGGAAAGCCAAAATCTGGATTTTATGGGGGGGGGGAGGGGAGGAGACTCCTGAGTTTTAATTCAAAATGTTTAAAAAAAAACTTTATTAAGGTGTAATTTACATATCCCAATCTTTGCCCATTTAAAGTATAATTCAATGGTACTGAGTAAGCCGTGCAGAGATCTAATTTTAAAACATGTTCATTACCCCAAAAATAAACCTGGCACCCAGGAGCGGTTACTCCCTATTCTCCATCAACCCGCCCAGCCCCAGGCAACCACTAATAGACCTTCTATCTCCATAGATTTGGCTGTTCTAGGCACTTTATATAAATGGAATCCTACAATATATGGCATTTTATGATGAGCTGCTTTAATTTACCATATTGTTTTCAAGACTCACATGTGTTGGGGCTCCTGCCGAAAGCTCCTGCCTCTTTTCTTTGTTTTAAGAAATCTTTATTTATGTATTTAGTAGGGTCCCACTACCCAGCTCAGACTCATAGTGATCCTCCTGTCTCCGTCTCCCCAGTGCTGGGATTACAGGCGTGCACCACCACACCCGGCTCCAGGGCCTGCACAGCATGTGGTACCAGGGATTGAACCCAGGAACTTGTGCTTGCCGGGCAGGCTCTTGGACCACTGAGCTATCTCCTGACCCTCGCTCCTTTCTCTTAATGGCTGAGTAAAGATCCGTTGCACGGCTGGGTCGTCTTTTTTTTTTTTTTCATTCACACATCAGTTAATGTGCGCTTGATCCTTGCCTCCTCTGGGTGCTGTCACCGCATTCGTGCTGCAGTGCGTGCATGGACATCAACTGTCACTTGGGTATAAACCAGGGAGAAGAATCGCTGAGGCCCACGCTAACTGCGTGCTTCACTTTTTAATTCAAATTTTACTTATTTAGATATAACACTTGATCTTAGCTGAAAGGCGGAGAATTGATAGTTATTTTGAGACAGGGTCTCACTATGCAGTTCACACTGGCCTCACACTCACTCGTAGCCCAGGCTGGTTTCAAACTCACAACGATCCTTCTGCCTCAGCCTCCCGAGTGTAGGGATTACAGCTGCGTGCTGCGTGCTTCGTGTCCTTGGAGCCCCGCTTCAGATGTGCTAGGAATTCACTGCGTACTTGTTGATCGGCTGCAAGAACTTACACGGCCATGCACCACTTGAAAACACAGGTGTGTCTGAGAACTGTGCAGTCAGGCAGTTTTGTCACTGTGTGAACGTCACACAGCACACACTCGCACATACTTAGGTTGTGTAGGACACTTGCTCCACACACCCTTCTTTGCTGTTTCCTTTTCTCATCACTGGGGATGAAACCGGCATCTTCACCTTGAGTGATATGCCTGGCTCCCTCCTTTTGTTTTACTTTTTTGGTCACTAGGCTGACTGGGATGGGCTGAACCTGGGCTGTCTCCTGCCTCAGCCTGGGTGACACCACACCCCTCTTCACTGAGGCTGTCAAGGACACACAGAACACAAAACAGTGGCGCCAGCTGCTGGCCTCCCTGGCTTGCTCTTTCCATCAACTTTTTTTAGAACTGGAGGATGAATGCTCTATTAATGATAGGATGCACGCTCTATTAATGATAAAGCTACAGTGTAGCGAGTAACCCAACTGGGACATGGACTTTCACTACCATCGTCGGGGGTGCCACAGTGCGCACACACTCTGCAGCCTGCATCCCTACAAGCCTGGTGCGTGGCTTTCCGAGTCCCCATGAGCACGTGAGACGCGCTGCCCTGATGTCGCAGCAGTGACAGCGCTGCTAGGTGAAAGGAGCTTTTCCGTTCCACTCTAACCCCACACGTGCACCTGGCTGTTGGTGAGCAGCGAGTCCCCCCACAAGCCGCGATTATGTATTTTGTTTAGTTTCCTGCACCCCAGTCCCTGGATCAGGGTGTCTCATGCCTGGCATGGTTGGCACTTGGGGCCGAATCGTTCCCTCTGGTTAGCTGTCCTGTGTTAGCTGAGTGTCTGCCTGCCTCCTGGACTCTCCCCTCGATGCCCGTCACAGCCCCTCCCTCCAAAGCCCCAACAGCTCTGGGTTTGCCCAGGACAGCGCTCCGAGAGGTGGGGTGCGGGTGGACTCAGGTCACACCAGGAAATGTGGCTCACTGGGCAGAGGGTCGGAGTGAGGAGCAGAGGGGGCTTTAAGCAGGGCAGGAGTGGCACAGCTGGGGGGGGGGCAGGGCGGTCACTGCAGAGGGTGGCAGCAGCCATACAGGAAGTGTCGGAGTTGGGAGAAGCAGAACCGGGAGGACCTGAGAACCAGAGGCCAGTGGGGGACACTGAGGCCCCGCAGTGCCCGCAATAGGAACAGAAGAGCCTGCTCCTGGGGACGGGAGCTGGAGAGGACAGCGGTGCCTTCTGGGTGGGGGGGCCTGAGGCAGGACCTCCAGTGCGGTCTCTTCCGTGGCCCTTATTGGATCGAGGTCCCTGCAGGGCGGGGGAGAGAGCAGAGCAGAGTCCCCGGATGAGCAGAGAGGAGGCTGTAGGCGGTGATGAATAGAGACCCACGGGGAGAGGAGAGGAGGAGAAAGGAGGGGAAGGGAGGGGCAGGGAGGGACCCCAGATGGCAGCACAGAGACCACATTTCCTGAGCCCCTGCCACGCACCAGGCCTCTGTGGCCATGAATCCTCTGGGAGGAAGGTTACCGGCTCTCCTTGGAGCCCCGCTGCAGCTCCCACAACCCAGGGCCCCTCCTTCGTGCCTCCCCAGGCCCCGTGGCCTGCGCCCACCGCAGCCTTGTTCTTGCCTTACTTCCTGGCCGGTACAGGGCCCAGAAGGTAGGTGGAATTGCAGCAGTGGTTCCTTCCTCGCGCCCACCTCTGGGTGAGGGTGCTCCTCTGCCGGCTCCCCGCTCTAAGCCCCCACCTCCTGGAAGCCCGGTTGAGAGGACCCCGCCCCCATCCCTCCTGGAGTCCCCTCCCAGGGGCTGAAAATCAAATGCTTCTAGCTGCTTAGGCAGAAATTGAATATTGCGAAGGGCATGGGCCAGTGCAGCCATGGCCCAGCTTGGCACGAGGGGGCTGCTTTCATCCACAAACAAGAAGACCATCGGTTGGGTGGCTTGGAAAGGGCAGGCGTGATTGGTCAGTTTAGGAAGCGAGAGGATCCAGGGTTGCTGTGGCCTCAGCCGATTTGGTGTTTGCTGAGGCCTTCTTAGCTTCTGAACCGAGCGTGTTGGCCATGACGTCACAGGGTGAGGGAACCGCTGCTGTTTCTCTTCCCAAAAACAAGGGCGCTAATCTCATTGATGAGGGCTGCACCCACATGACTTAAATACCCCCAGAAGCTCCACCTCCTAGCACCATTGAACTGGGAGTTGCTGTAGATTTCAACAGGTGGGCGGGGACAGGCACACTCAGACTGCCCCGCGGCTGCCAAGCGGAGGTGTAGTCCCAGTGTTACCGAGCCTTCTGATTTTTACAAGAGAAGCCCAAACTCCCAGATTTTAATGGAAATCCTCCAGGTTTTTAAACGTTGGCCCCCGAAATCCCCATCTGTCTTTACGGCTCTCGCCAGCATCTGCAGGTTCGATTCTGTCGGTGGGTGGCCAGGTTCCGACCATGGGGGTGCACATTTCTATGTCAGTGTTTGTGATAATTGACTTTACCTCAGTGGTTCCGTCTTCCTCTTCATCAGCCTGTGCCCTGTGCCCGGTGGCCGCTCCAAAGCCTGGCATGGAGAGGATGCTTCTTAAGTGTTAGCTGAATGAATGGCAGAGCTGGAGTGCTAGGTTCAAGTCCATGGTCGGCAGGAGGGCCTGAGGGTTCCGCAAGGGGAGCAGGACCTGTGGCTGGAGTCAGCTAGTGAATCTTCCTTCAAGAGGTGGGGCTGCAGGCCCGCTGCCTGCCGCTGCCCCCCGAGGTCGGCCATCCCTGATTTAAATCCTGATTTAAATTCTGGCACATCCTCTGCAGCTTCTGGAAGGAAGGACTGAAGTCTGTGCCGGCCATAGGGCCTTTCATACAAATGAGCCTGCCCCAGGCACAGGGCCAGGTGGAAATTGGTCCTGGGGGTGGATGGGAAGAGGTGGGAATGTTAATAAGTTTAATAAAAGTTGGAAGTAGAGTCCACGCTGGTACAGCTGCAGGTTTGCTCCTGTTTCAGTGAACTTAGAGACGGTGGAGCAGAGGATGCTGGAGTCCCCAGGGGCCTGGTCTCTGGGGACAGCGCAAGGCCGTTCAGTGGGAAGACTGCGTTCTGAGGGCAGTTGTCGAGGGGCGCGGCTTCAGGGGAAATCAGGCCAGGGCCAGCACAGTCTTGGGTCCTTGGCAAGCTTTATGTACCCTCCTGTGAGGGCCTGGGACTCTGCCCAGCAGAGGGCACAGTGTCCAGCCACAGAGGAGTGGGCTGAGGAAGAAGCCAAGCAGGGAAACCGAGGCCAAGAGCTGGCCTTCTGGAGTCCCTTAGGCACAGTGGGTGAGTCTAACTCGTTTCTCCCTCAGCAGGAGGGAGCCAGACTGCTTGGAGGAAGGGACTGGCTGCTCGCCACTGGCTGTGACATCCACCCCGCCCCCTAGGGTTTTCACCGTGTCACCTTTATACCCGGTGTTGTTTGTGGCCTCTCACACCCATTCAGAGAGAGGAGCAAGCCCAGGGAGGTTAAGGACAGGCCCAAGGGCGCCCAGCCAGGCAGTACAGCCACCTGAACGCAGTTTTTCTGACTCGCCCACCGGAGCATGGGCCAAGGGCAGGTCTTGGTTTGTCCCGTGTCTCTCACACCTGCAGGATGTTGTCATGGACCGTGTTCACACCCTAAGCTCATTCTCGGGGTGCAAGTGGAATCTCTAACAAGTGCTTTGTCGGGGGTCTGCAAAAGGGGAAATGAGATCCCACACTGGCGAGGGCTGCAGGCTGCGTGCTGGCGTGGATCCTGACCCCACGGCCCCATAGGCCGTGCGCCCTGACCAAGCTCTCTGTCTTCCTGAGGCTCAGTTACCCCTTCTCCCACGTGGGACAGTGGTCAGAGCTGCCACGTGAGGGCTGTGAGGGTTTAGGGAGTGACCATGGCTAAGGACCACACTTGATGCGTGGCTGGTGCTCAGGAGCTGGCATTGTCGTGGCAACTCTGGGACTTCTGTGGTTCACGTGGTTGATTTGTGAGGGAGGGGACACTGGCTGTGTCCCACCGAGAGGAAAGGAGGTGTCTCTGTCTGAGAGGACATAGAAATGGAGATGGAGCAAGGTGTAGAGAGATGCAGAGATGCAGAGGAAACTGGAGGGAAGGATGGACGAACACAGGGAGGCAGAGCCCTCGGGGCCAGGGAGCCAAGCCCTGTCACCAACACTCATCCAGCACTGCCACTCTAGTCACGTGGCCCTCGCCTGAGCCCACCGGGGCTGGGATCACATGCAGGGGGCTCTCGGTCAGATGGACAGGACAGCCAAAGGTTGGGTCCCGGGTGACGCTGGGTAGGGCCACCTCCAGGGTGACCAGAGACTGTACAGCCAGAGGAGTCCAGAGAGAATCCTCGTCCTATGAGTCCACTTCAGCACGCCCCAAGTCCAGATGGGGGTGGGAAGGCAAAGGGTGGGAAGCTTGATGGATGTGGGGTGCACATCCATTAGGAAAGCAATGGCGAGGAAGGTCCCCAGGGGCTGCTGGCCTGGAGCTTGGGGCAGCGCAGGGCCCAGGGAGTGGGGTGGGTCAGGCCGACTCCCAGAACAGTAGATGGATGAGGCTGGAGCCATATTGGTCTCTCACTCAGGGGGTCCCCGAGCCTCATAGCAGGTCTGCTGCCTTCTGTGCAGCCAGGAGCCGGGAGGACCCCGAGGAGCCCGTGAATGTTGCCATCCAAGCACATGGCTGGCCTAAGTGTAGCCGAGGACTGGGCTCCCCTGGTGGCCAGAACAGCCCTGGCCCTGCATCGTGAGCTGAGTCTCCAGCTCCACAGACCGAGGTTCAAAGCTTTCTGGAGGGTTCTCCAAGGGCTGTGGCCTTCATTTTGTTTGTGGTCCAGGAGGCTGAGAGTGACTCTACCTGAGGCACAGCTGTCCATTTCTAAAGGCTGCTCCGTAGCTCCTTCTCTCAAGGCTTTGCTTGGTGGTAGCTCCGGGTGAGCAGAGGGGAGAGACCAATGTCCAGGAGGCTGTTAAGGTCTGTGCTTTGGATGACTCTGCTGAGAGCTAAGCTGTGCTTTATGCTTAGGGCAACAAGGAGCCCTGTTGCCCTGGGTCTGACTGTCCCATGCCATGGTGTCCATAGGGGGTGTCTGTGGCTTTGCCCTTTCCCCTGCTCAGCTTGGACTCTATGACTGCCCTTAGGAAACCTTCTCTTGTCTTCTCCACATGTCCCCACAGCCTGGCCTCTTGCAGCATTCCACTCCCGCTAGCTTAAGGGTGGGCAGGGGATATGTGAAGGCAGTAGACTTCAACTCGGCTGCACTTGTAGAGTGGCCGGGGCACCCAACAGACTCTTTGTTGAGAGGAAGCTCAGAGGTGATGGGTCCTCCTTGTGGAGAGAGCCTGCCACACAGTGAAGCCAGCACAGAGGAAAGTGAGGTGCGAGAGAGGATGAGACAGACCCTCCAGTTGGCCTTGAGCACCTGGACCAAGCTGTACCTGGATGCCAAGTGATCTGTGGCCCTTTGGGTTAGGTGACTTCATGTATTTTCTCCACTTCTAAATCCAGTGGGAGCTCTGTTGCCACTATTTGTGACCGTGAGATTTCCACTGTGGTAGCATGAACTAAGATGCCGAGGTATAGGGAAGGCCAACAGGGCTGACTTAGGGCTGCGGGAATTTCCTGGGGTCTTGGTTCTCTTTCTCCTGCCCAAGATGCGGAGTCTGGGCTTTTTAGCTATCATCTCAAAATCATGGTCTTCGTGCCAGTTGGTTGGCCTCAGCCCCTCTGTTGTCTTGTCAGATTGAGATGTTGGAATACTGGGGGCAGAATAAGTGCTGGGGTTGGTAGAAATATATCCAAATTGTAATAAATGTAATTGGGTTAAATTCACCAATTAAAAGGTTGAGCTCTTCAGTCACAGAAATAAAAAACAACCGAATCCAACAATAGAAGAAGTACATTTTAAAAGACATAGAAAAGTAAAAGTGAAATGGGTGGAGAAGGTGATATAGTAAGCTCCCAGCTCACAAATGAGTTCCATTCTGGGAGAACATCCGTAAGTCAGATTCATTCATAACTTAGTGACTCTTATGCACTGCCGCTGCTTTGCGCTTCCTGGCCGGCCCCTCCCCATCACCACTGCTTTTCCTCTTGTGTCCAGGCTCTGATTGTGCCCTGCACCGCTGCACACTGTTGCCCTGTGCTGGAAGTGCACGGTAGCACCAGTGCAGGAACGTCCCACGGACTCGGGAGCTCCTTCCGAGATTGGTGACACCTGCGAATACTCACCATGTGCCTGACCTCATCTGTGGAAATGGGCAGCGGGAATGTTTGTAAGCTGGGGACTTACTACTTGGAAAACATGAAACCGGTAATCGGGGTTCACAATTTTGTTAACTGACCAAATAGAATTGAAGACCAGACAATCATAAGTGACAGATATAGAAATTATAGATGTAAAAAGGACAACAAAGCAAGAAAAAATTCGATCCATCATAAGCATATATTTACCTAACAGCGTAAGCTTCAAAAGGCCAAACGTGTGCCTTGCATGAGGCTCTGGGTTGAGACTCAATGCTGGGGAAAAAGATCAGGATGAGAGGGCAGACTCTCAGGAGGGGTGGAGGAATCCACAGTGGTAGAGACGTTGAAAACACACACACACACACACACACACACACACACACACTCAGCAACTGATAAACACATGAAAAGTTATCTGAGCCACTGAAAACCCAAATAATACAATTGATATATATCATGTCCTCCACCTCCAAAGTAAACCCTTAAAAGTGCATGTTTTAGGGGCCGGGGAGTTAGCTCCATGGCACAAGTGCCTGCCTGGCAAGTGCAAGGTTGTGAGTTCGAACCCCAGTCCCACAAAAAATAAAACAAAACAAAAACAACAACAAAAAAATGCATATTTTGTAATTTCAAGCACATAATTACAGAACATACATAATTATAGAACACAGTGTCTAGATCTCAACCCAGCTTTTTTTGCTCTTGAAGCTGTGTGTTGTTTTGTATTGTGTAGGTATATGTGTAAGTGTGCAATGAGTGTGCATGTATGTGCATGCAGTGTGTGTGCAGTGTGTGTGTGTGTGTGTGTACACAGTGGGTACAGACACACAAATGTATGTAGTGTGGTCATGTACGTATGAATGCCTACATGTGTGCACATGTGCGCAGTGCACACAAATGTGTATGTTTGCAGCATGTGTGTGTATGCACGCATGTGCCATGTGTGCAGTGTGGTCATATGTGTGTGTGGTCGGGTAGGTGGTACTGGTATGGAGACTGGTCACGCCAGGCTGCAGTTTGAGAAAAGGCCCCATCCCCAGCAGGGTACTTAGATTCCAAGACCGTCTGCAGCCTGGCCTGGGCCCTGAGCGTGGCTCCCGCAGCCCCAGCCCCAGCCCCAGCCCCGTCCACAGACCACCTACCCGCCTGCGCAGGCCTGGCCATGGCCCACAGCTGCATTTGCTGGGCGCTTGCTGCTCCTAGCTCTCCGTTGACTCACAGCAGCCGCCATATACTTAGCACCATCGAACAGCGTCTGAGCATTGCTCAGCTCCCACATCCATGGGACGTGAGTCTGGCCAGCCCAGGTGGCTGCTCAAGGCCTATAGTCCAGCAACCAGCCAGAGCCGGCTCTCACTGGAGCAGCTCTGGGGAACAGGCCGCTGCAACCATGCATGGTCGTGGGAAACGTAAGCTCCTGTGGCTCCTCCCAGGGCTTCGGCCTTGCTGTGGGCCAAAGGCCTCTCAATTTCTGGGGCTGCCGGAGGCCAGAGGAGCAGGATCTGTGCCTCAGCTAGTGTGACTAAGAGGGTGCAGGAGGGGACTTCCTGAGTCCTGGGGTCCGCCAGCAAGTGGGCACGGGCTGAGGTGGGTGTGGTTTCAGTCTCAAAGCTGGCACAGGCTTCTCACAGAGAGGTCAGGGCTCTGTGGGCAAAACTGGAATGGGGAGCCCACCATCAAGGCCCATGAACACCGCGCCTGCTGGAGCTTGGGGAAATGCAGCTGAACAGCCTGGGGGAGCAGGGAGGAGAGGTCGGTAGGGCAGGGAGGGAAGAAAACAGACACGGATGAGAACCAAAAAGAAGGACCAAGCACCCTGTAATCCCAGCACTCTGGGGAATGAGGCTTGAGGGTCCCAAGTTCAAGGCTAGCCTGGGAAACTCATCTCAAAAGCAGGGTAGGAAGGGGCAGCTGGGAATGCAGGGTTGTGCAGAGGCTCTGGGCTCAATCCCCAGTACCTAGAAAACCAACAAAAAATAAGAAAAAGATTGAGGCAGAACAGAGACAAGACTGAGAGACAAAGAGAGAAAACAGCCATGGGGACAGGAATCTGCTCAGTGTCCCAGGTACGCACGTGCCCACAGGAAGGGCAGAGGGCCCCTCAGCGGGTCACATGCCTGCATCTGGCACTTCTACAACCCCTGGCCATGTGCCATGCAGCCTGCACCACGTGGCTCCTGGCAAGCCCCACGCCCCTCTCCCCTAGACTTCCTCCCACTCAGGCCTGTGTACCGCCCTGCCTCACGCCAGGCCTGCAGGCCACAGGTGCTGTTATTGACTTAGCATTTTTCTCAGAGCGACTCACTTGGTTCATACATTGGCTGAAATTTACTCAGAACGGAAAGTTCAGACCAGCAGGAGCACTAGTTATCAGCAGGAATGAAGGCACCGTGGCGGCTCCCTGCTCCTGCGTGTCCACAACGTCCGTTCTTCCCATGCAGCCAGCATCGATCCAGACAGGATGGTGAAGGTCGGAGTGAACAGACTTGGCCGTATTGGACGCCTGGCCACCAGGGCTGCTTTTGACTCTGGCAAGGTAGATGTTGTGGCCATCCCTGACCTCTTCATTGACCTCAACTACATGGTTTACATGTTACAGTGAGATTCCACCCACGGCAATTTCCATGGCACTGGCAAGGCTGAGAACGGGAAGATCGTCGTCATCATCAATGGAAAGGCCATCACCATCTTCAAAGAGCGAGATCCCGCCAACACCAAGTGGGGTGATGCTGGCGCTGAGTACGTGGTGGGGTCCACTGGTGTCTTCACCACCATGGAGAAGGCCGGGGCTCATCTGAAAGGTGGTGCCAAAAGGGTCATCATCTCTGCCCCTTCCACCAATGCCCCCATGTTTGTGATGAGCATGAATCACACAAAGTGTGACAGTGCCCTCAAGACTGTTAGCAACACTTCCTGTACCACCAGCTGCTTAGCCCCACTGCCCAAGGTCATCCATGACAACTTTGGCATTGTGGAGGGACTCATGACCACAGTCCACACCACCACTGCCACCCAGAAGACTGTGACAGCCTCTCTGGGAAGCTGTGGCCTGATGGCCGTGGGGCTGCCCAGAACATCATCCCTGCATCCACTGGCACTGCCAGCGCAGCAGGTGAGGTCATCCCAAAGCTGAACAGGAAGCTCACGGGCATGGCCTTCCATGTGCCCACTCCCAGTGTGTCAGTGGTGGATCTCACCTGCCGCCTTGCAAAAGCAGCTAAATACGAGGACATCAGGAAGCTGGTGAAGCAGGCGTCAGGTGGTCCCCTCAAAGGCACCCTGGGCTGCACTGAGGACCAGGTTGTGTCTTGCGACTTCAACAGTGACACCCACTCTTCCACCTTTGATGCTGGGCCTGGCATCACCTGAATGACCACTTTGTCAAGCTCGTTTCCTTGTATGACAGTGAGTTCGGCTACAGCAACAGGGTGGTGCACCTGATGGTCCACATGGCCTCCAAGGAGTAGTGGCCCACGCCACCACCACAGCCCAGCGAGACCAGAGGGATGGAGAAGCCACGCTGAGCAGTCCCTGCCCTACTGAGCCCCAGCACGGGGAATCTCCCCGTCACAGCTTCCTTCCCAGGCCCCCTGACGGGGAGGGGCCTCGGGAGCCCTGGCTCGCTGCCATCGCACACCATCAGTGGAGCCCACTGTACCCAGAAAAAAAAAGGAAGAAAAAGAAAACATCCTGGCCACCGTCACCAAGGTGCCCCTGTAGGTGGCCCCACTGGGGGTGATTCTGTTCTCTAACCTCCTTCCCACCAAGGACATGTGGACATGTTTAAGACAGTTCTGGTCTTCACACCGTGTGCGTGCAGCGCGCACGTGTGCATGTGTGTGTGTATGTTCCTGGTGTCTAATGGGTCGAGCCAGAGATGGTACTAAATACCCTGCACTGCCCAGGACCAGCCTCCACACCCAAATGCCACCTGTCTCCAAAAGCCAACAGGGCCGAGGTTAGAAATCTTGGTTTAAATTAGCCTGAGCACCCACAGAGGTGCACCCCCTGCTTAGGGTGGCTCTGACCTGTCTGTGGGGTGTACGTTTCTGGAATAGAAATGGAGGAGGAGGCAGGAGAAGGATGAGTCTGGCCTTGGGGATGCAGTGTCTCTGGGGCCTCCTCACCTCTGTGACGTCAATTCCCATTGGCCCTGATGTAATGGAAGGGGCTGGAAGCAGAGGCCAGGGCTCTGAGGCTCCTGCTCACAGCCGCACAGGTGGACTCACTCTGGGCTGTC
>PVKN010006132.1:0-29177 GCA_004027915.1 Capromys pilorides
ATGTGTGGTTGCCACTTGTCATGATTTTTAAAGTTTTGTTTTATTTTTCATTGAAATTTAGAAATTGCATGTGATATTTATTTTGTTCCTATACATTCAGTGTACTTCAAGTTAGCAATTCAAGAGAAGAATAGATTAAGGGAAATTCATTCATATTATTTAACTTCTAATAAGGAAAGTTGAGATAGATAATGATACTCTCAGTAAGACGTGGAGAGTCCAAGATAAATAGGTGTTGTGCACTCCCTCCAAATATAGTTTCAGTTTTTCTTTTATGTTTTTCTAAGAGTACAGTACTTGACTGAACTATAACAGTCAACTGCTGATTTGCTAGGATATTCTCTTCCACAAAGATCCTATGGTAGATGCCAGAAAGTCATAGACAGAAAATTCTGATTTGATTATTGCCAAGTATTCCTGTGCTCCATATTTGTAATAATGATGAAGAAAATCTGGTATGGATCCAAAATAGAATAGTAGCCTTTTCCAGCCAGGGCTCAGGCCCAGCGTATGTATGCGACCTTCTGTATGCTCATCTGTTCCCCAGAAACCTTTCCAGCCTGAGTCCTGGACCCAGCATGCTGCAGCAAGAAGAAGCAGAGCACAGCAGCCAGACCCAAGCCAGGCACATCTGGATGAGTTCAAAATTGGTAGATCCCAACCCAGTAAGCTGCGATATTTTGCCGGACCCTGATCTATGAGAGCATCTTGTCTCTGTTTCTCTTCATCGAGAGAGGGTACAACAGGTAATCAGGGTGGACTGGTCTGTCTGTAAGACCCCATGTACATCAAGGGGAGGTGATCAGATAGAATTTAGGGGAACTAACTTAAATACAAATTCCCAATTTAATGTCTGCTTCGCTACACTGGTGTAGTGTTTGCTCTTATATTCTAAAATACAATCTCATTAGTTACAAAAGTTTGTCAACTGCTGAGTATCACTACCCATTATCAGTGTTCCTAACTATAGTTCTATAAATACAAAACTGTAACTGCCTTAACCACATAATCTCTCTTGGGCAAGAATATTGGTAGGTGCTGAGGTAATAACTGCACCAAAGCTCTACACCAAAGGTCAGAGGACAGCAGTGTAAAAAATGACAAAGAGAAGGAAAAAAATACACTCTCAGGGCCCAAGCCCATCCAGAACAAATGCAGGAGACACTAGCATAGCAGAAATTGGAAATCACACACCTGAAATTTCTAAATAATAGTGTCTCAAACAAAATAGAATAGTATCCAACTCTAAAAAGAACAGAAAATTCTATCTTTAGTGATAACTGCATGGAACTAGAGATCAAGTTCAAGTTAAGTGAAATTCACCAGGCAAATAGAAACAATTAGCCAAATATCATATGTTCATATTCACATGTGGAAACTACAAAAGCCACTCTCATGGAAGAAAGATCATTGTCGGTTGGAAAAAGGAAAGAAGAGGAATATGGAGATGTTTGGTAATATTACCAAATTATAGTTAAAATTGTGTTTTGTAGCACAATAGGGTAACAACACCCTACAATGATTGGCTATATATTTCAAAATAACCAGAAAAAAAGGAAGTCCATCTTCTTCTAGCACATAGAAAAGACTCATATTTAAGAAGATAGAAATGTTTATTTTGATGATTTGATCACTCCACGTTGTATACATGTAGGAAATCATTATACTACCACCCCATAAATAGATACAGATGATACACTCAACTAGAATATTAAAAAAGAAAGATAGCCTTGGTTTGTGGACATCCACTTCTCTGTGTTTAAGTGATGTCTATTTTCTGCCTGTGGTTTCTCACCACAGAATAGGGAAGAAAAATGAGATAATGTCTGCAAATGTATTCACTAGAATTGCTATTTAATAATTATAGAATAGCCCATTGGGCATACATGGAAAAGAAAAAATCTATTTTTTAAATCAATTAGCAAAATAAAACAAGAAGACAAACTACTTATTACCAACTATTGATTCACACATTGATACATTCAATAATAGTGATTCGCTCGTTAATTCATTTAACAGGTCACTGTGAGCTAATTATGTGCCAATCAACCCTTTTAGGAGCAGGAGGCATATAGGTGAATAATAAAGCCAAAATCAATCAATCAGACAAAAAACACCTTGATGGATAAGCCCACTGGAGATACAAAAATAAATATAGATTTATAAAATATCAAATATGCACTATGTTAGCAGGTGTTGGGTCTGGGTTTTAAAGTCACAGTACAAAGGTGATATTTGATTAAGTTCATGAAAGTAGGGAGGAAAGAAGTGACAAAGCACAGCCAGTGGAATGCTAAGGTCATAGACTCCACTCCAGTCTAGATGAAGGGAAACTCAAGATGAGACAGAGGACACATGAATGCCACCCACCTGCTCTGCTGAAAATGGACATAGCATGAGTACAGGAGTACTGCGGATGGCAGATATTTAGGTGGTTGTTTCTGGAGATGGAGTCAGAAATCCAAGAACGGAAAGGTGGGAGGCGACTATGTCTTTGTGCCTCTTGAAAGAACACTCCTAGGCTCTCTAACTTAGAGAGCACAAGAGAAAGTGGCTTCGACTATGACCAGCAAGGTTTTGAAGAGAGCCAAATGATTGGTGATGTTTCTATTCACTGAAGGCTGGGAGATTTGGAGGGCAACACAACTGGAACAGAAGAGCAAGACTGTCTCAGTTTGTGGTAGGTAATAAACAGTGGGTGGCTTGTTGCCACCATGTCAGAGGCATAAGATAAACAATTTACAGGAGGTAGGGTTTTTTTTGTTTTTTTTTTTTTCCGTTTCATTGTTTCAGTGGTTTCAAATCTAATTCAGTGGTCTCTGTTGCTTTGGGTGTGTGGCAAGGGAGAAATATCATGGGGGAAGAGTGTGTCAGAGAAGAGCTTGTGTACTCAGGGCAGTCAGAAAACAATGAGGAGAAGGATCTGAGAGACACAGTTCGCAGAGGCGCGCCTACTTCCTCCGCCAGGCCCATCCCCTAGTAGCCCATTCAGATAGGCGCCAACCACAGTAGGTTACTCCGTGCATTCAGTGAGTATTTGCGAGGCCAGACACCTCTCTCGGTGTCTCTCAATGCAACCAAACTCAGAGACTCAAATTAAACACCCCAGAACGCAGAACAGACTTCAGGCAGGGAGATAAATGAAGAATGGACAACCCAGGACAAGTCAGCACAGAAAGCATCCATGGAGGCGTCCCTAGAAGGCGTGGCAAGTGGAGGGGGTGAGCGAGGACACCAAAGGCCCGAGCAGAGATGCACGCTGGGTAACGGGGTCCTGGGGAGCTGTGAAGAGGGCAAGAGAGGTGGAGAGATGAAGAGGAACCAAGAAAAGACTTGGCCTAGGCGCACATGGCCGAAGAGAGACGCCCAGGACAGTGCTCTTCTGGAACGAAGCCAAGAGAGCTTTTCTCTTTAATGTCTGTCCCACTTTTCACTGTTGTTTAAACACGGCACCCATGAACATTTATCTTTGTGCACACATGTGAGTATTTCCCCCTGATTGCTTCCAGAAGGAGAATTGCTACGTGAAACATAAGCACGCTGAAAATAGCATGGTGTTGGCCAGATCGTCTACCCCAAATCCAGTTTATCTCTCTTCAAAAGTATTTGAGGCTATAAGCCTGCTCTCCCACATTATCACCCTTCCACACTTCCACATTACCACATCAAACTTTAAAAATAAGTAGAAGAATCATGAGTTTATTTTAAGTTTGTTTTTGATCAGTGAGAAGGTTGGAAATCTTTTTGTAAACATATGGACCATACACGGTTCTTCAGGGAAGCCCAGTCCAAATCACTGGCCCACTATTTTTGACTTGCTTTGTCATTAAGATGTAGAGGCACTTTCATATTCTGAAAGTAATTTCCATTCTGCCTCCTCACTTAAGATGTTTTTCATCATAGAGAAAACGAAAATTTTTGTGCAGTCAAACACATCAAAAATATTGTTTATGGCTTCAGGCTTGTGCTTTACTAAGTCTTTTCCAGCTCTGAGACTCTAAATATTATCCTGAACTTCTACTTCTGGTATTCACAGTTTGTTTTTTATCTTTCAAGTACAAGTAATTCTGTTGTTATGTGACTTCAAGTGAAAATTATGTTTTTCTAAATGCGTAATGGGCTTTCACAACACCACCCATTAAATCTTAACTTTTTCCTTTTACCAACTTGAAGGATCTCTTTAATCACCAGCTGAACTGCCATATCTTTCATGAATTTTTTTTCGATTGGTGTATGTGTGCAGTCTTTAAAAAGTGTGTATCTTTTAATGAATATATATATATATATATATATATATATATATATACACACACACACACACACATGTATATAAAATGCCTTTATTTCTTTATCCTTTTTAATTATTGTTTTATATCTTCTCTCTCAACTGTGGAACCAATTTTTATTTTTTTTAAATACATAAAAAAGCATGTTTGGGGGTTTTTAGTGGGATTTTTAAAATCACATAACTTACAAAGTTTATACATACTCAGGGTAGGAATTTTTATTCCTTTGTGTTCTTGAATAGAAGTCCACACTTTTCTGCTTTTTCTAATGTTGGTCTTATGCCTGCTTAGCTTTATGTTTTTTCATTTAGAATTCAGTGAGCAAGATTTGTTTTGAAAATGTGTCAGCTTTCAAATTTAAGAAGCTAGGCTTTTTTAAAAATGTACTTTAGTACAGGGTCTAATTATGCAGCTCAGACTCATAGTGATCCTCCTGTTTTCAACCTCCCAAGAGCTGGGATTCCAGGCACACGCCATCACACCCAGTCTCACTCACTGTCTCAGCGCACTCTGGAGCAGGGCTGGCATGGCATGCTGAGAATTGAACCCCAGTTGCTGAGCCTGCCTAAGCAGGTGCTTTAGTCTGCTGTGCTGTCTGGTCAGCCCTAAGAAGTTAGACTTCAAATTCTGACTTTCCTAATTGTCTTGGTTGGCATCCAGTACATGAGTAGCATGTACCATAAGTAAAATATGTGTTTGGATGAATTTTTCTTTTGTTCTTTTCTAGCCCAGTTAGTATTTAACTTGAGGTTGGTGGCATAATAAATTATAACACTAGATGGCAGAATAAGTTGTCTTTCCTGAATTTGTACAAACTTCTTTTTATAAGAAACATTCAGAAACTTACTGAGAAAAACAAATCATTTTGTAGTTCCCAGCACTTTCAGTACATTGGAAATAGTACTGATATTCTAAAAAAAAAAACAAAAAACAAAAAAACAGATGAGTAATCCTTGACTACAAAACAATTGCCAAAAAGTATTATACTTCATCAAATTTCTCATATGAATGCATTTACTATTTGTTTTTCCCTCTCTAATTCCTTTCCCTACTCCACTGCAGAGCTGTTGATCCTCTGTAGACTTCTATTTTATTTTTAATATTTTATTTATTTGTTTGTTTATTTATTTATTTGGTACAGGGTCTTGCTATACAGCTTGGACTCATAGCGATCCTCCTGTCTCAGCCTCCCCCGTGCTGGGATTACAGGTGTGCGCCACCACACCTGGTTCTGGGGTGGGCAGGGAGAGCCTGGAGTTCCGGGCTGGCACATCCATTGTGTGATACTGGACATGAAACCTGGGTCCTCGCTCTCACCAGGCAGGCACTTAACTCACAGTGCTGTCTCCCCGGCCCTAGACTTTGATTTTTTCTTTTTAACTTTTCATTTTATGCTCTTAATTTTCCTTTTCTCTTTCTAAATAACTTACTCCCTCCAGGATGTCAAAACTTCATTCATGACTTTAGATGCATGGTTACCCTTAAATCTCAGATTTTTAATAATGGACCAAAGCATCCTACAGGTTCACAGCATCCTCTTCCTCTGGAGACACCAATTTCTGAAAATTAACCTTCTATAGTACTCTCCTGGCTGATAGTTTTAACAGAAAATTGCATTCCTCATCTGCACCATGAAATCATTTTATTTATTTGTTTGTTTGTTTATTTATTTATTTTTTACAGGACCAGGGTTCGAACTCCTGACTTTGCACTTGCTAGGCAGGCAGGTGTGCCACGGAGCTATCTCCCCAGCCCCATGAAATCATTTTAGTGAGTTGAATTCGATGAGGTAAAAGTGAAAGATGAAGGGAAAAGGGTCAGAAGCTGGAGACGCAGCTTGGCAGGGCAGTATCTGCCTGGCAAAGGTGAAGTCATGTGTTCAATTCCTGGTGTGGAAAAACAAAACAAAGAAGGAAAGAAACTGACAAAGAAAGAATCAGAGTGCAATACAGTTATAGCAAAGGCACAAATACCTTCTGAGATATATTTGATCCAGGTAAATATATTCATTTATACTAATTTATATATTGTTTGTGATAAAAAATAATGTCTTATGTGGCTCATGTTAAAAAATGACAGAGAGAGAGAGAGAGAGAGAGAGAGAGAGAGAGAGAGAGAGAGAGAGACCTGCAAGAATATCTCCACTGATGCAACGCAGGATCGCAAGTGCTGCTTTTCTGAAATGCACCATCGCACTGCGCTTGACACACGCTCAGCATCTTTGCACCAATGATCAGCTTTTTCCGTGTGCTTCTAGGGATGGGCTCACAAGTGTCAACCTGGAAGTTCCCTGAAGTGCCAGAAGCCCTGCCTCGGGAGGCACTAGGATGTCTCACATTCTTCTGTCGCTTCTGTCTTCATTACAAGATACTGTCCTGCATGTGTTCCCCTAAGCACTGCTCCGGACAATCTCCTTGCCTGGCTTTTCATAAAAGTCCCACTGAGGGAGCTCTCAGCTTCCCACTCATTCTCCTCACGCTTCTTAATGTCAAGTAAAAAAGAACACTGAAACGGAGCTCATCTTTTTGGTCCTAAATCGGGTCGGATCTAGACTTTGTATTTTAAGGACACGATCACCTGTCTGTTCATTAATATATAAGTTGCGAAATAAGTAACTGTCAGATGTTGAGGCATCAAATTTGTCACCAGAACCTTGTGACTTCAACCACCAGCTTCACCTCTTGTCGGTGCATTTTGTGCAACTTACTCTCTGTCAACAACTCACCCTACCTCATCCATAAGTGGTAACTATGGCAACACTAGAAGTCATTAGGTTAGTGCTTCAACAATGCTAAGTGCTTACAAACAGTAAAGAATAAAAATTCAGTAAATGCCAGCTAGGGCTCTTAACAGGACAACTTTGAAGACTTCAAAGAAACTGCCTAGAGCTTTCACTTACTTTTTGTTTCCTTAGGACAATTATATGCTGTGTTTGTTTTCTAATTATTATAATAATGTTTAGTACTTGTGTTTGCCTTTCTTATCATGCAATTTAGTTTTCTTACAGTTTTGTTCATGGGCTGGGGAGATAACTCAGTGGCATAAGCAACTGGCTGGCACAAGGTCCTGAGTTCAATTCCTGGTACTGCAAAATAAAAAAAAAAAAAAAATGTTCACATTCTATCACTGTATAGTAGGAACTATAAGAGATCAGTGGTGCTCCTTTAGAAATGGCAAAATACATATTTTCTCTGTTTTTGCGAAGAAGAGATTAATTAAATCAATTTTTCCCATTAGGAACCTCATGTTTTCAGTGAAAACAGACAGAATCAAAACACAATGTTAGAAAATTGCTCCGACATTGAACTAAAACCTGTTTTCCGAAAACTTGGTGTACTGTGGAAAATTGCACTCACTTTGCTGTTGACATTCTGGAGGTAGTCTGGTAAGAGCACCTTCAATATAGTTTAATGTGACTTTTGTGGACACTTTGCCATTATATTTCTACACCTAATCCAATCCTTACATAAAGCTCAAAACTATTTATTGAAGAAAGTAGCTAGTCAATTGAAGAAACTAAATCTTGACTCTGTTAATTAAGATCCTTACCCTTGTCAACTTAACTTGAACTTAATTTTGCTCTTTACAGATCTCCTAAGGAACCTGTCTCCTATAAAATATGCATTGTATAAAAAATGTGACAGGTATTATGTGGTTGGTTCCCTTCTCTATATCATTTGATGGTATAATAAAATTTCCAACTGTTTAGATGAGTGTTAATAACAGAGGTAATATCAGTTTGCTAAGCTGATAAATTGTGGGGAACTTTGCAAGTAAAACTACCATTTATGAATCATGTGTCACTAAGTTGTCCCTGTAGGCATTTTAGGGCAAGCCATCCTGTGGCTTCATTGTATCCATGAACAGTTTGAAGCATGGGGATAAGAAACTCTCCCAGATTGCTACTGCAAGATAGTAGCTGCAATGGAGCTCTGTTCCAAGTCTCTTAATTCCCACCATGATGTAAGATATGTTTCTCTCTCCCTTTTTCTCCCTCTATCCATCTCCTTTCCTTGGCCCTTCCTTTTCTTCTGTGTTCCTCTTTTTCCTTCTCTCTCCCTTCCTCCCTCCCTCCCTCCCTCTGTCCCTGTCAGCCTCTCTTTATTCTACCAGGCAACATTCCAAAGTTACAGTCAGATGAGCATTAGTCAAGAGGGACCCACCATGGAAGGCAGCAAGACAGCAGGCAAAGTTAAGACGCAGCATCTGTTCATGGTTTATTCTCCTGTTAAACATCAGCTAGAGCCTTCGGAAGAGCCCTGGGGTGGCCTAGGCTGGGCCGCACACATGCAGCACATGGTGCTCACCCTGGTTTCTCAGACTCTGGGGCCCTGGTGGAGGGACAGGCCAGAACAGAATGTAACAGCAGTCGGCCACATGGCGCACCTGCAGGACGAATGAGAATCGGAACCTCTCCTCTGTGCAGTCACGCGGTGGAATCTGTTTGGCCTTGTTTCTCCCAATGCCTGTGGTACCTCAGTTTAATAAATATTTAATCCTTGCATTCATGGAGTGTTTAGATAGTCAATCAGGTGTTTTTATTTTCCAAAGTATTTCTGATTTATTTGTGTTCATATCTATTTTTGAACTATGTGTCTTAGGTGGTTAGTTAAAAATGTTTTTGATCCTTAAAAAAATGAACTTATTAAAAAATGGGTAATTCATTCTGTTCATTCCAATCCCCCACCCCTGGGATGGGGAGAAAGCTCAGAGGCATAAGTGCCTGCCTGGCAAGTGCAGGGTCCGGAGTTTGATCTTGGCACCAAAAGAAAATCTAAGAAAACAAAACAACAGAAAAACAACATTTGCCAATTTTTTTCAACTGAATTGAAAATTGTCAATGAAATATGCTCAGTTTTACTTAATCAAATCTAGTTTTAAATTATTTCATAAAAATATTGGAATCTCATAAAGAGATGTTCGCTTAAAAAAAGAAAAAAAGAGACTACAAAGGAACTTTAGTTCTCAAGAACTGAAATCATTTTTAAAGTTAACTTTTAATTTAAAAAAATCAATAAATCACATATTTTAATTGATGAGAAGTAGGTGAAAAAATGTGGTATCACTTTTCTGAAGGTTGTTAAATTCTACAGATGCTGGAATTTTTCAGAACTAAAAAAGAGAATTTATGGGGCCAGCGAGATAGCTCAGTGGACTAAGAACTGGTTTAGGGAAGCACAAGGATCCAGGTTCCATCCCTGGAACCACGGGCTGTGTTGGCCCTCCCTTGCCCCCCGGGTGCACCAGCCACGGAGTCCGGGTGTGGTGGCCCACGCCTGTAATCCCAGTGCTGGGGAGGCAGAAAACAGGAGGATCACTACCAGTCCCAACTGTGTAGTGAGATCTGTACCAAATACATTAAAAAATAAAAAGAGAATTTATGAGAAACATTAGTCACCCATTCACTCAATTAATCATACACTGAGGAGATTTATTTCCCAGGCCTGTAGCAGCACTTGTTATTAATTGTATACTTGTGCAGAAAGATTGCTCAGTGACGCTATTATCCCATATGCTACTTGAACAAGCAGAGGTGAAGAGATCCAGAACACGTCAGAAGAAGCAAGGCCAGGAGTCAGATTCAGGGATTTCCACTCCTCCCTTGCTGTACACTAAGTCAACGTGAAGCAGCAGTTTTCACATCTGTGCAGGGGTGACCCCGTGCTGGAGGCAGGCATAGATGCTGTTCTTCTCACATCATCTGACACACAGGAAGGCACAGTACAGTCAGAAGCAGAGAATTCCTGAGTACCTGTACTGATTTAATGTAGCGGTATGTTTATATATAAATCTCAATCTATTTGATTCCCAATTCCATGTTTCCTTAAGGCTCCTAATCAGCAATGTGGGAATGGAATTCATGGGGTCTTTGAAACTGCATTAGAAAAAAGTATTCATTTCTATAGCAATCTTAACTAAAAATTGACTTTCCTGTAATAATGGAAAAATAGCCCCCAAATTTTCAGTTATAAAGGAAAGCTGTGGAAACAAAAGATGTTCAACTGTGCAAAAGAAAGTAAGGTACAAGATCACCTTGACGTGTCCATATAGCTCTAAAAATAGTATTACATTCCCCCACAGTTGCCTGACACAGAAGATCCTAAGTCAACAGAGAAAATTGCCCCTCCTGAGCCCAGAGCTTCCCGAAAGCAGGTGACACGTGGTGGCCAAATATAAAAGTTGCATCTATAAGCTACAATAGAGGTGGAAAGGCGGAAGAGGAAATTAGCAGGCTCGCCCCAGTCAGCTCTTCACAGGGGCAATGGAAGAGTCCTTTCCGGAAAGAAGGGTCACTTCGGCTCCGCGTTCCAGAAAAAGAGAGCTCATTCCACACACCCAGATCAAAGGATGAGTGAGAACTCTTCGTAAAAGCAACAACCTGTGGAAAAATGACCGGAATATGAGAGCCAAAGTCCATTTGGAGAACTCAAAGCAGGGGAGCGGGACGAGTGAGTGGGCTGGAGTTCGCTTCGGGGAGCAGCCTTAGAGGCAGAGGGCACAAGGCCAGCCAGGGCCTGGTCATGAAATGCTCTGTCTGGAGATAACGTAGTTTGTGGAAGGAGAGAAAGCTTTGGATGAATGGCCATCTCCCGCGAAAGTTCGCAGCGTCGGGTCGATACAAGGGCAGAGCGCTGTGCGTGTTAGTTATTTCTTAACTGCAGGAGCGGGTCTGGGTCGTAACAGCGCCTCAAGTATCTGGCGGTTGATTGTTTAGAGGTGCAGCAGTGACAGCCTAGGTTGACAGAGGTGCCCCAGACTGGGGAGCAGTAGGAGCCCTGAGTATGGGGTCCTGGGCCCTGGAATGTTAACCATATATTCTGACGGAGCCGATTTGTTTTCCTTGAGAGAGCAGCTTTCATTGTGATGAAGACCAATCCTGTAGGCCCCTCAGTCCTCCAGCTGGGTACAGAATTTGGAAACAAAAGGGTTTGCACGCCTCCCCCACGTGAAAGGCGGCAGGCGAAAGGGCAGGCACTTCCTGCACTAGAGATTAGAGCAGCTTCTGTACTCACCCTAGAAGAGGCTGCAGCCTTGCATGGAAAAACAAACGCTTGTGCAGCGTTAGGGAGCGGAGATAAAATTTCTTACAACAGTCCTTGCGCCCTTTCCCAAGCGCTATGCCTAACATTCTATAAACATTAGCTCACATTTTCCCCACAGTAACCCTGGAGGCAGGAGTTGGCTTTACTGTTTTACAGCTTAGAAAGCTGTACTATCCACGCTAAATGGGTTCTCAGGCTCCACCCCTGATTGACCTGTGCAGGGGCCAAATTTTACCCTCAAGGCTGGTGGACTCCAAAGTCAATGGTCTGCAAAGTGCAGGATTTTATATGGTGGAAAGAACACCTAGAAGGTGACAGCTGTTCTGGCTGGAGCTTGGCATTCTGTCACTTATTTGCTGTGAAACCTGTGCTGTCATTTCACATGTCTGTTTGGCTTCCATTTATCCAAAGTAGGATAAGTAATGATTACATTTATTATACAGATTTGTTGCAGAGATCATATAAATTCACGCATAGAGTTTTTAATGTCAAATTCTGTGTAAAACTTAATTATTACTTGTATTTACTTTAAAGCCTGTTTTTTCACCAGTTTGTTCTGGTCCTGCAGAATTCAAGAGAATATTGAAAGAAGCAAGAGATAACACGCACACTCATTTATAGCAGCGCAATTTGTCATAGCTAAACCGTGGAAACAATCCAGGTACCCATCAACTGAGGAATGGAAAAAAAAAGTGGTGCTTTTGTTCAATGGAGTATTACTCAGCTATAAAGAAAGACAAACTCAAGGCTTTTGTGGGTAAACGGATGCAACTGGAGACCATACTGATCAGCGCAATACATCAGACCCACGTATGTAAATGTCGTATTGTCTCTCTAATGTAAGAAAATGAAAGAGTAAATAGGATGACTGTCCATTAAGAGGCACTTTATGGACTGCAAAGTGCTGTACAAGTGAGGTAATGTGTAAGCTATCACCTTATAATTCTAATATGCTGCGAAGGATTATACTGATTACTCTCAGTTCCTCTGAGACTAGTAACATATATCACTATTTAATATTCTTTAACTTTTATTGGGTTCTTTCAATTACTGGGGCACGCATTTTCCAACTAACTTGGCACGGAACATTCTCCTTGCTGGTTTTCCCTCTTCCATCCCCTCTGCCACTATAAAACACGATGACGTCATCATAAAAGTAACAGCCTGCTCTCGAAGTGACCTGCCCAAGTCAGAACCTCATGTATTACATATCCTAAGATTTGCACATGCATTAATACTATAAAAAGGGGTTCTGTGAGACCGACAAATACAAACACCATGAGATCACTCCTTCCAGAATATAACAGGATGCAGACTCTTGGAAGAAAATAGTGTAAATGTCTTCTTGGAAAATTTTGTCTCTGAGAACAGAGCACATTATAAATTTTTCCAAACCCCTCTAATATTCAGTACATCAAAGTGTGTGCTTTCTTTTATTTCCTTTCTTCTTTCTCTCTTCTCTCTGTCTCTCTGCCTTCTCTCTCTCTCTTTCTCCCTGTCTCTCCCTCTTTCTATATCTCTCTCTTCCCTCTTCTCTCTTCTGTCCTCTCTGTCTCTCTGTCTCTCTGTCTCTCTGTCTCTGTGTGTGTGTCTCTCTCTCTCTTTCTCTCTCTCTCTCTCTCTCAAAATTCTATTTTCAGAGAGAAGAGGAGAATCTTGGAAGAGCTTCCCATTACTAATGACTGTCAAGTTTCATTTCTCCCTCTGAAGCCACAGTGTCAGCAGACAAAGCAAGATAATCACTGCTAGGTCCCTGTCCAACTTCTTCAGGTCAAAAGTTCAATTTTCAGCCATCTCCATTCACCAAAGAGGGCAATATGTCCTGTAGCAAAAAGAAGAAGTGGAAGTAGACATCAGAAGTTGTGAGCACTAGGAAACAATTTTATAAATAATTGCAACATGGCAAATCACTGTAGTTCTGAAAGTGTCTGCTGAATTCTTGGCACTGTTTGGTGGAAGCTCAAGAAATAATTGTTGAAAGTCCATGTGCAGAGAGAGGAAGGGGAAAGAATAAGAAAATCCTCCATAAACAATTCAGCAAAATTTCAGTGAAAATCTTCTGATTGTCCCATTTCCAGAGAGCTGGTAGTGCCGGCAGAGGTGTATCAAACTTTACTGGAATAAAAGAATGACCGCAGGGAGTTGAAGAGCCCTCAGCTGAACCTGGTGTTGTTACCTTTACCAAACTGTGCTTTTCCTGTGGTGAGGGACTTGGTCTCTCTGAGCACTTGTTTCCCAATCCCCATTTGGTGAATGAAGAGATTGGACTAAATAAGCCTTTTGGAGGCTGTTCACCAAACTCTCCTATGTATAACCTTGCCCTCTTCTTTCTTTTATTCTTTTCCTCAACCTGGTTTTCCCCTCTCAATGAACAAATTCCTTCCCTTTCACAGTATCTATTGTACCATTCAGATTTTATTTCCTCTTTCAGGTTCTCACATGAGGCAGACAATATGATGTTTGCGCATGTGGGTCTGATTCAGTTCACTCAGTGATAGAGTCTCTAGTTAATACTTCATCATGTAAAAAACACCACATTTTTTTTATCCATTTCTCAGGTGATGGGCATTTGAGTTGTTTCCAGGATTTTGCTATGACAAATAGTGCTGCTATAGACTTGAGTGCACATATATCACTGTGGTATATTTTCAGTTCTGTTGGAAAATTACCTAGGAGGGGAACAGCTGGCTCCAATGAGAACTCCAGTCCTAGCTGTTTGAGGATTCTTCACACTGATTTCCATAATGACTGCAGCAGTCTGCACTCCCTTTAACCAATTTTGCACGTTTATATCCAGTAACCTAAACAACTAATTTGAAGGTGACATCATGCAGTACAGCAGTAATTGTTGAATTCCTATTACTTTTTTTTGTATTTTGTATTTTTAGGGAAGGGTCTACAGGGTGTTCAGGGTCTCACTACTAGCTTGTACTCCTAGTGATCCACCTGTGTATAGCCTCCCAAGAGTCTCAGTTGCCATCTCGGTGTGCCCCAGGGGCAGGGTCAGCATGATAGGCCCTGGGGTCGAACGCTTGGCCGCTGCACCCACTTGGAGGCACATTAATTCACTGAACTATTTGGGGGGCCCCTATTACTTTGTTTAATGAAATTTTTTATTTTATCTGAAGCTTTTTCATGTTACTATTTTGTATTCTTTAAAAAATTAAAAAGAAATTTGAAAAAGCACATGCTCACCTATGTTGTTCTATTTCTGCACTGAGCAAATCACAGTGTAAGAACCTTAGATTTTAGGAAAGTTTACTAAATATTCAAAACAAAATCCTTATCCCAGGAAAAAAATAATCAACACCAACAAAAGCACATAGCTCCTTCCTCTCAAAAGAAATCTCATATTTCCCTCAGTATCATCAAATGTTCAGCTACTTGATTTGCTGTAGACTCTGTGCAGAAGCACTGCATGCTGGGAACTTTTAGTTTGCTCATATTTCCTAGGTAACGCATTTTCTCTACTAAAAGCCCAAGAGACAGTGATTGTTGTACTTATATTTTTTTGAGCAACATTTTTCATTCATGAATGCATATGAATTTCATCTCTATGTAAGGATATTCAGGGCCGGAGATATAGCTCTGTGGCACAAGTGCCTACCAGGCAAGTGCAAGGTCGTGAGTTCAAACCCTGGTCCTGCAAAAAGAAAAAAAGAATATTCGCATTCTATTTTCAGAGATTTGTACTTTACTGGAGTCTAGCTTTAAAAAAGCTATTGTTCTACTATGCAGTCAGGGTGGAGAAGTCATTCCTTCATTCTGAAAGTACTTCTTAAATTTTAATCTGGAAATGAACTACCTGGAGATCCTGATAAAATTAAAGGCTCTCTAAGTCAGTAGGTCTGAAGAGGATGAGAGATATAGAAATGCAGACCAGGTACATGTTAGAAAGCACAGTCTCAGGTACCAGTCCCGAATGACAAGCTTAGTAAGGATTCCTCAGAGAAACAATAATGTATCACACAGTCCTCTGGGACAAAGTCATGACTCCTGGGAAGGGCTCTGAGACCCGTGAGCTGAACTCAGGTTGAATCGTATCTTAATGTTATAGGACATAGACAGATGGACTATAGATAGATGAGGTATTTTATTATAAGTCATTTGTTCATCTGGCTATGAGGCCTCGCAAGTCATAATGCAGGTACTTTGCAAACAGGAGATGGGAGGTTACCAATGGGGTGGTTCCTACATAAAAGCCTTTGGGAAAGAACCAATAGGCACTGACAAGATAGCTGAGCAGACTAAGTGCCTGCTTTGGCAAGCACCAGGACCAGAGATCAAATCCTGGTCCTGCATGCTGTGCTGGTCCTGCCCTCAGGGTGCACTGAGCAAGCGAAGGAGTCTGGGCATGATGGTGCAGGACTATAATCCCAGCACTGGGGAGGCTGAAAACAGGAGGATCACTAGGAGTCCAAGCTGCAGAATGAGACTTTGTACCAAACACATAAAAAAATAAGAACCCATAGGAACTAATGGCCTAGAATTCAAAGGCAAGAATAAAAAGCTGTTGCAGTTTAAAATATTAAACAGGAAATGTCAATGTTTTTGAAATCTTTGAACTGATTAGCTGAGACTCACTCACATGAGACAGAAAGACAATCTAATGAACCGACCACTGTGAGCATGAATCACACTCTCAAATGATCTTATAGACACACTCAGAGTAATGCTTGATCAAATGTCTGGGCACCCCATGATCCAGTGAATAAACTTACACCTATAGAACATTAAACCTATAGAATCAAAATAAATATTGCAATATGTTGTACATAAACATATATTTAATACACATCTCAAGTTTTGGGAAGCACTGAACCATAATAACAATTCACATATATTTTAATCTCTTGACTCTTTTACTGTCTTAAAATTATTGAATATCTCAAAGCACTTTTTATATGAACCCTATTACTATTTTTATATTAGAAGTGAATTTAAAAACTAATTTATTTAGTATATGAATAGCCAATTATTTATAATTGCATGATGTTTTGTAAAAATATATATATTTTCTAAAATAATATTATGGGAAGTATGTCATTATTACACATTTTTGCAAATCTCTTACATCCGGTTTAATACATAGCAGCTGGATACTCATATTGGCCTCTGGATTTAATCTGCTGTCATTTTGCACAAATAGATAGGGGCTGGAAAGTGCCACTCTACTCTTACAAGATAATTAAAGAGAAAAAAAGGCAACCAAATAATATCTTGGTATAGCCATAAAATTGTGTCAATTCCTGAAGTGTCTGTGGAATCTCTGGAGGTCCCTCGACTGTACCTAGAAATCACCATAGAGAATCAATGCAGTCCTACAACGAAGCCAACCTCAGGTGTTGCTGGTAACTACACACGTTCTACTGACCTTGGGGCAATGAACACCCTGTCCAGAGGTTGACAGCTCTGTTTTCTTTAAAAAGCTAACCTCCCTCCACTTTAGTGAAGTCCAGATCTCTGAAAATGGAATGTGGCTATCCCAACATACAATAGCAAGTCACACATCCACCAGAACTCTTGAGGGCCAGCACTCAGAACACAAGTTGTGAAATTTATCGCATTTCTCAAAAGATACCAAATTTTTTTAGCCCCAGTTCTTTCTACATTTTTAGTTAAATAATTCTTCATTGTAGGGGGACACTTTACGCCTTACGGAATGTTGAGGAGCATTCTCAGCCTCTATGCACCAAATGCCAATTTTCTTTCCCACTGGGGCAGCCAAAATGTCTCCTCACATCCCTGAGTGCCCACTAAAAGGCAAAATCATACCTAGCTAAGAAGCATTGCTATAGATCCGGCTAGGTAAAGAAACTAGGAGGCTTTGATTTTAGGTCTTTTATGTGGACAAGGATGGCTTTACTTGAATAAGAAAGAGAAAAGCAGATGTACAGAGAAGAAAGACAGGACTCAGGTCTGTGTTGTTGTATGTTATGTGTCAGTGCCGAAAGAAACGACGAGAAGACCTGATGAAGGTAGCTCAGAGGACTCACTGAGATCTGTCTCTCTCAAAGTGAGCCCTGACCCACTGAAGTGTCTTGCTTTTATTGAGTACTCAAGGACAGGCTAAGGAATGTGCTCACATGCATAATTTAGTTAACAAAGACCTTCACAATTCCTCTAATGCTAGGCTCACACAAATGCTAAGTAAAAAGATCACAAGGAGGGAAGGAGACAACCATTAACATCCCAAGCAAGGGAGGAGACAACAATCAAGGAGCCATTAGGATATGCTGTTATCTGCTTCCTTGAATTCCAGTTTTTGGGAATCCCCAAGTAACCCTGGGCTTTGTTTATTGTTCTCCATTTCTTAAGATGCTAATTATCTCTACACTGTTTGTCTCTGAAGTTTCCGAGGGCCATGCTACACGTCCAGAACATGCACATAGCTGTCAGAACAGCTTCAAAAGCACTAGAAGAAAAGGTTCTCTAGCTCACAGAGAGAAAACATAAAGTTGGATATGAAACGAATTGTTTTCAACTGCTTATTGTGTTAGAGGCACTTCATAAAATATCTTACAAGTAGCCATTGTTCTACCTAGCAGTGCAGTTTTCTTAGTGAAAAACTATAATGAGAATAATTGGATAATTGTGAAAGCAATATCCTAATATCATTTAAAATCTCTTAAGTGATAAAGTTTAGTCTGACTCCAGAATTCAAGGGCTTTCTATTGCTCTCCTTACAGTTTTTAAAAATGTATTTAGTACAGGGTTTACAGGGTTTGACTACACAGATGGCACTTTCAGTGATTCTCTTGTTTTTAGCCTCCCAAGCACTGGAATTACAGGCATGCACCACATGCCCAGTCTCAATTACAGTCTCAGTGTGTTCCAGGGGCGGGACCAGCAGGGCACGCCAGGGATCAAACCTTGGCAGCTGCACCCTGCCTAAGCAGACACTTTAGTCTGCTGAGCTATCTGGCTGGCCCTTCTCCTTCCATTCTCCCTTCCTCCTTTCCTTTCTTTTCCCTTTCTGTCCAATCACCCTTCTCCCTCCCTTTCTTGATCCTGATTCCTTTCTCTCCATCCACCCACTTGGAGCATCTAACTCACTATCGTGGCAGAATTCATGTGTGGAGTTGGTACACGCTAGAGAAGGAGGGAGGTACTTCAGGAAGTAGCATATCGTTATGGTTATACCAAGAGGTTATATATGTATCCATCCTCATGCCCATGGAGCTGTGAGTCCAAAAACAAAATAGCAATAAAATAAATAAATAAATAAGAAAGAAAATATATCACTTCCTAGGCTAAAGACAACACAGGGCCACAGGATCACACAGCAAGACCATCCATTGCCACCTCATTTCCAAAGTGAGGAGTAGCTGCCTATGTGAAGTAACACTGAAGCTATGAATAATGAGTAAGAATTAGGAAAGAAAGAAGGGATGTTTCAGTTCAAGGGACTACTGAATGTGTAGAACGCCTTTCTCTATTTTCTGCTGTTCTTAAATTAGTCTGTATTATTTTATTTAATCTTTTCTTTTTAATGTATTTGGTACTTGGTCTCACTGTGTAGCTTGAACTCATAGGGATCCTCCTGTTTTCTTTCTCCCCAGTGCTGGGGTTACAGGTATGTACCATGACACCTGGCCTCAGTGGCCAACTCAGGGCACCTGGGGGTGGGGTCAGCACTGCATGTGGTGCTGAGGATCGAACCTCAGTCTCTGTGCTTGCCTAAGCAGGTGCTTAATATGCTGAGCTATCTTGCTAGCCCTATTTTATTTAATCTTACATGCCAGTGATATCTGTATTCATTTGTTAACATATAATTTTGTTAAACCAGATAATACTTATTGAAAATATATTGGTTCTGAATTTCAGTTAAATTGGACCAGAAGAGGTAAAACGTCTGAGGAAGCTTTGGGGCCTAGATTAAAATCTCAGCTACATAACTTTCTATAAGTAAGCAGTTCTCCACTGAATATTCTATTAGTTAAATTTTCGTTATTTGTAAAATAAGGATGAGCTATAAAGAAGGTGATGGAGATACACATATAAGCATGAGCGCTTATGTAGGGACCCTTTGGTCTTACTGCAAACAGTTCTACCTGGGAAGACATGGCAACAGGAATGAGAAAGATAGATAAGAAGACAAAAAGCTGGGCTAGGTGGTCGCTAGTCTGCCTGATGGGCAACAGTAACTCAATGCTCACTTTTGCGAAGTTTGTATCACGTGACACAATAGCTGGCCTGAACCAGACAGGATGTTTTTCTCAGCACTGGGGTAGCTCGTTTGCTTTAGGCACTGAGGCCCAGTCCCACCTACACACATTTGATAAATTTCCTGGCTTTCTGCAGCTCCCAGAACTCTTTTATATATATAGAGAGAGAGGGATCTACAGAATGTTCGGGGTCTCACTACTACATTAGACTCATAGTGATCCACCTGTTTACAGCCTCCTAAAAGCTGGAATTATAGGCATGCACCACCACATCCAGTCTCAGTTGCCATCTCAGCACTCCCCGGGGGCAGGGCCAGCATGGCAGATCTGCGGATCAAACCCAGGCCCTGCACCTGCCTGCAGGTGCTTTAATCAACTGAGCTATTTGGTCAGCCTGTGAGCTCCTATTACTAACCAATCTAATACACAGTTGGGTCAAAGAACAAGCAGGAATGAAAAGCAAAATATAAACAAAAAATGTATGGGGAGAAAGCAGATAATCTATGTTAGTTAGACTCTTGGGATTCCTTACAATATGGTAGTGACAGCAGGATTTGAGTTGCATGATGGTAGGTCTGAAATAATTAAAAAAGCTTGTACTGAATTGATACGTTTGATAAGCAATTTGTTGTATTGCAGATTGTCACTCTTTGTTGCTTTATACTATAGCGAGCACCAGTATTCTCAGGGGAGTGCTGTAACATCTGGGAGCATCATGAAGCTTTTATGAATACAAACATTGTATATGATATCATCTTTATAACTGATTCATAGGCATTTTGAGTATTTCTTCCATTTCCAAATATGCCTGATTTGAATTTGGGCGCCAGAAAGCTATTTAGCAGGTGCAATAACGTGCAAGATACCGCCAGAGAAAAATAAATATTAGGCTCAATTTAGAAATGCCTCAGGATTTCCCAGACTGTGAAATGTGTTTCTCCACCAGCTGTGCGTGCAGCAGGGAGTGAGCTGTGTTCACAACAACCAGAGATGCGGCATGGTCCACAGAAGTACAGCTTGGCGAGGGGACCCTGATGCCAAACAGGACTGAAGGAAGGACCAGCCCTGACCTGGAGAAGGAAACTGGAATCAAGAATCTTTGGAGAGGAGACTCCTAAAGGCCTCTATGTGTTCTGATCGCAGTCACTGCAAAAGGTTCCTGGGGAGAGGAGCGGAACTCACAGCCACGTGGGTAGTACAGAAGGGAGAAGCGCAGCAGCTGCTCACAGCTCCAAGAGAGCTGCTCAGAGAGGCCAGAAATGCTCTTCCTCTTCTTTAAAAAGCCTGGGTCCTGGTGACAAAAGACACGGATATGGGGCACAGTTCAGAACTATGATCGGAACTCTTCTGAAATCGCTTGACTACTCTGCAGTTGAATTTTGCCCTCTGTACACCGGAATAAAACCAAAATTCTGTTCAGAAAGTGCTTGTTAAGAAAGAACTATTGCTTTTTAAAGGCATTCATAAATGTTATTACAAAAAATGTAATATTTAAATGATAGGCCCGAGAATTCGATCAAAACGTCACTGAACGCAAAAGAAATGATTCATTTGTGTCACGTTTTTGTCACTCTTTTAACAGTCAATATGCATCTCTGCAGCTTGGAGCCTATTGTATCTTTAGGCTTCAAACTACTGAAATTTGACTTAAGCACCTATAACTTCTCACTAATGGAATGAAAAGCAAATTTCCATTTGAAGAGGAAGATGAAATGGGAAAGAAATTTAAAAGGAAGACATGTGAGTTAGCGGCATTCCACAGATATTAAAGTTGACTCAATCATAGCTACAATTGTCAGACACTCAGCTCTTCCCCACAGTGTGGTGGAGAATGTCAAGTTTTTGCCTTATGGGATAAAAGAGGCTACTAGAGGTCGAAAAGTATTTAAATTGACTTATAGAAGAGCTTTCAATTACAGAGAGATACACTCACTTATTGTGCTGTTCCTATTGCCCCATGAATAGTCTCCAGGGTAACAACAGAGTTTGGGTTAAACTGGTTTACAGCTAGAAATTAAATATCTTAGAATAGAGATATGGCAAATGGCATGAGACTTTCTTTTAGATTTTTACATGCACAGCAAACCTGCTCACTAAAAAAGTCCAAGGTGTATAGTGTGATGAAAATGTGAATTTGTTAAATTCTCATTAGCAATCCTAAGGAACATCCATTTTCTCATTATTTGCCAATAAGAGATATTGAAAGCTTTCTTTAAATTGTGAAAAGTCCATAAGATTATACACGATATCTGGCCATTATGTTTTGTATGGTTTTGAACATATAAAAAGAATGTCTTTTGATCCTGAGAATTTGCTCAATATTTCAAGTGAAATTATTTGATAAATGATTGTGTTCTTCCTTCTTTCACAACATAGTCACAATTCCCTCACAAGTGAAGATGTTCACTTTCACGTATAGTGATTGTTATATATTTAAATCTATGCCCCCTCACATCTGAATAGGAATAGGTTGTGAAAAACAAATGATTTTAACTTCGTCAGTAGGCATCTAAATAATATATAAACCATTTAAAAATAAATTTATAAGAAAGAAAAAGAGGGACCGGGGGGATAGCTCAGTGGAGCTTGCCTGGCAAGCTCAAGGTCCTGAGTTCGATCCCTGGTACTACACAAAAACGAAAGAAAGAGAAAGAAAGAAAGAAAGAAAGAAAGAAAGAAAGAAAGAAAGAAAGAAAGACAGACTTAGGCTATCTACAGAATAAATTTGTCTAAGGTGGGTAATGTGATGAAAATGGTTATCTCAAGCTTGATTTAAAACCCAGAACTAATACTATAATAAATGAAGCATTTTTAAGAAAATACAAAAGGCAGAAAAAGTAAAACGACACAGCAGCTCACTGCTCATCACAACTGTCAAGACAGAAGGTCCAACCTGAGCAATAAGGCAAGAGAAGGAAACGAGCAAGAACAAGGCCAAATCATACCTTTGATAGTCAGCATGACTTTACATGAAGACAGATTTTTAAACTTTCCCCAAGAACTGTTAGAAACGATAAGTATATTCAGAATAGCTTTACATCAAATCCTTTTAGAGAACTCACAAGATTTCTCCTTTATGAAACCTTTCTTAATTTGGCCGGGTCTTTAGCTTTTTCTGTTCCTTGTCCTTCTATACTTCTTTGACAAAATAAACCATACTGGCAACTTGGTTAGTGCTATTTCTAGTTAAGTCTGCACCTCCACAGCTACACTAAGTTCTGGTTGCCTCCTGAAACCTAGCAGACAGACCCACATATGCAAAGGACTCGGTGAAGCCTGTCTCCATGCTCACAATGTTGGGTGATGCCAGGGAGGTGAACAGAATGGGATTTGCTACCTTCTCTCCGCAGAACAGAGGAAGTAAGTGAGATAGAAAAGACAAGGAGCCCTGCCCAAGAGTTAACCAGCTAGTCAACAGCAAAGCTAGAACTCTAGCACAAGTACCTTGAAAGCAACTGGGGGATTCTTTCCCTTTAAAATGTCATCAATGCCAGGCAGGCAGGGTAGAGCACTTGAAGGCAGGAAAATTGCAAATTTAAGGGCAGCTTGGCTAGTGTAGTGAGTCTCAGTCTGTGTGTGTGTGTATGTTTGTCTTCATCTCTCCTGCCTGTCTGTCTGTTAGTCTGTCTGACTGTCTGTCTCTATCATCTATCTATCTATCTATCTATCTATCTATCTATCTATCATCTATCTATCTATCTCTATATCTCTCTGTTGTTTCAAATCAAAATAGCATAATGGATTAAAGTACTTGCTCAGACAGAAGCAAGGGCTGGAGTTTGATCCCCAGCCCGCCATGCCAGCCCCAGCCCTGGAGCGCACTGTCTCAGCGACTGAGACTGGGTGTGGTGGCACACACCTTTAACCCTAGCACATGGAGGGTGAAAGCAGGAGGATCACTATGAGTCTGATCTGTGTAGTGAGACCCCATAGACTTTGTATGAAATAACTTGGTCAGTCTAATTATAGACAACTAGTGGCCAAAAGCTTAGACATCCAAAGAGACTATGTAAGACATGTCTTGAGTTTCTCCCCTGAAGCCCTCTTGTTTTCCGTTAACACAGTACTTGTGCTTGATTATGTAAGTGAAAGTATTCTGTCCTTGAGTTTGGGATGGGTTGGCAAGCACTCAGGTTATAAAATTCAGGTCATGCATCTCCAAAGAATCTGTAGATTATTTAAAAACATCAAACTACAAAGGATATACAGATGTGTAAGAGAGGAACCACACATCCTCTGTTCTTTCCTTGTCTTGCTGAACCAGATACTGGGACAAAAAACTGTCTTATTACATAGCCTCATCTTCAATCCAGACTGTCCAGCAGAGCCTTGTCCAGCACAATAGAGCATATTTATTTAAAAAATGTTGGGGATTTGGGGTTAGCCATGTCCCAGCATGCCTTTGGAAAACAGACTTCCAGCTTGCAAAAAATATTCCCATCTTGAAATTAGAAGTGACTCTGCCTTTCCCCAGAGTCTGTAAGTTAGTTCTTGGCAATGGTCGAGGACATGTTTTTCAAACTTGATTAAGCATATGATTCTGGGGGAGCCTGGAGCTGCTCTGGTCCCTATCCTCAGAGGTTCTTGGGCCCAGTCTCAAGAATTTGCGTATCTCCCAAGTTCCCAGGAGAAGCTGATGCTAGCGACTCCTATACCATACTTTTTTAACCCTGGTTTGGGCATCAACCAGCTGGTAGTTGTTGAGAGCTTTCAGTGTGAAAGACACAACAGGCAGATAGAGTCTGCCACAACAGCATGGGACCGTTTGTATTTACAACTAGAATTCAGGAATAATGAGTCCACAGGTCACAGTTCAGTGGCACTGGTCATTCAGCCTGTGACATGGATCACAATTGTCTGTCTCTACCAGGTGATTAATTAGTGCATGTTGTGATTAACGCAGAAAACAAACCTCAAACCTGATAATGAAATCATCCGAAGGCATTTGTACTCACTTTTGTGTGCTGGGAGTCCAACCAAGTCTTTGAAAAAGGGAGTGATGTTGGCAGTTCATTCAAGTGGATAGCGATCTGTAAGAGCTGTTTACATGGTGCAAAGAAGTGAAGACAAGAAAACTGGTGAAGAGGCCACTGGAACTGTGTCAGTATGAAGTTCCAAGGGGAGGCCCTGGTGCAGCGGCACACCTCTGTGATTTCAGCTACCCGGGATGTCAAGATGGGAAAATTGCAAGCTTGGCAAGTGCACGAGAAAGTTAGCAAGACCTCGTTTTAAAATGGACTTGGGGATGTCACCTGTAGCCTAGTAGAGCAAGTGAAAGATTTCTCTCTCTCTCTCTCTCTCTCTCTCTCTCTCTCTCACACACACACACACACACAAACACACACACGCACGCACACATGCACGCACGCACAGAGACTTTTAAAAATTAATGAGAATACTAGCGTGGCAGTCAAGTTATAATTTTTTTTTTGGCGGGACCAGGGTTTGAACTCATGACCTTGCACTTACCAGGCAGGCACTTGTGCCAGGGAGCTATCTCCCCAGCCCCTCAAGTTATAATTTTAATGCAAATATGTAGCCCTAGCAATACATTTCCTGGAGGGCTCCTCGCCTCAGCCTGCTGTGGTTTGCTAGGTTCTGTGAAGGCCCTGTAAACCATCCTTTGGCTCTCACTGAATGAAGACAGGCATCGAGCCTGTTTTATTTGCTGATGTGTCCTATCACATAATAAAGTTCCTGGCACTTTATAGCTGCTAAATAAATATATATTCACTACCAAGCCGGGGAAGGCTATAGGTAATCATAAACTCATTCCTTCATTATTTCTGCATAAACAGGAATATTTGAGGGCAAAAGAATGAACAAGTCTCACCATCTGGTTACCAGTAAAACTGGAACTAGAAGTCCTGGGTCTTAATTTCCACTCCAGTGCTTTTTACATTGCAGCAAGCCGTGTTGTCAGGTTTCTATTTTTGTGTTTCGGGTAATGAGCTACTTCTTCATGACCTGACTGTTTCTGTTTAACGGCCACATGCTATGCACTGGCAGACAGCAGCTCATTAAGTTACGTTCTCCAGCCAGCGGTGTCCTTCACCAAGACAATAAAGTGAGTTTTTGGTTGCCTGTATCCTAGTCCAAGGAGTTTGTTTTTCTCCACTTCAGATTGCACTGCAAGTGCATGGTAACTTAACTCCACAAGGCTTTCCAATGGAGAGAAAAACGAGATTTTAACAAGGAGTAGCTGCTAAGAGATAGCAAATATTTCAACCACATCTTCTGTTGAAAACTGTATGGCATGGAAAATACACAGAGTCTCCTGGCCAAATTTTGTAAAATATTTCTCTGCTGTGAAATTTCCTGGCTGTGTTTCCAGTGAAGTCCTACAGGAAATACGTTATTTTGGCCTTGGCCTGCATGTTCTGAGCGAAGTAAAGAGGCAAGCGGTGGTAGGACTAGAACTCCTAGAGATGATTTCTCAGGCTCCTACTACTCATGTCTCTGCGTGATGTCTGGTTCTATAAGTATTTTACAGTAATGTAGAACATCTTGTGCCTGACACAACAGAAACCACTAGATTACAACAGTGGTTCGTACTCACAGGTTATGTGTCCTCAGAGCCTTTAACTCTTAGTTGTTTTCTTTATACTTAAAGTCGAAACAAAGCAAAGCCAGAAAACAACAACAATGAAAAAAAATTGATACTTTATGGATTTCTCTAGAGTATTAAGGAGAAAATGTATATGAAGGGGCTTGCAGGTTAGCTCAGTGGTTGAAGTGCCTGCGTGGACAATCCCAGTCAGGCACAGGGGATGGCGGCTCCATCTCTATACCTGTCCTTAAGGCAATGGGGGGGGGGGGGATATGTATGAAAGTCCTGGAAATGGTGATGTAATCACACATCTAACATTTACTGAGGAAAATCAGTGTCTACCTGGATTAGATTTGTGTAGTTTTATGGCCACATTGTGGAGGAGAAAAACACAAGAGGCTTATTAGTGATGTACTCAAGGCCATCTAGGAGTACCAGCTCCAACACTGACATTTTCTTCAAATAAGACAACTTGTGTTTATTGAGTGCTCATCATGTGTGAGGTGCTTGAAGTGATATCAGTATGAAATTTATGAAATGTGGATGAGAAAAACAGTGTTCCAAGAGGAAATTTATCTTTTCTATCTATTTCTGCTTTGTGTGTGTGTGTATGTGTGTGTGTGTGTGTGTGTGTATGTGTGTGTGGTATTGGAGATTGAAACCTGGGCTTTCTCTTGGAGCCACACCCCCAACCTTTCACATTTCTTATTCTGAGACACCATCTACCTGGGTTGCTAAATTCCCTAGGCTGGGCTTGGACTTCCAATCTTCTCATCCTCCTTCCTCAGACTTCCATTGTGCTGGGACGACAAGCATGCGCCATGACACCGGCTCACCTCCTCCCCCTGAGCTCATTTCTTCATTTTGAAGAGGTCTCCATTGTCCCTGGGAATATTCTCTACTGTAAAATCTAAGTTGTTTGGGTTTCCTTTAGCCATTCCAGCTTTTAAAAAGTGGCATTGCTAGCTTTGCATATTCTCCTTCCTTATTTTATTTTAACTTGGCTCTTCATAGTTAAACTTGCTTTATATTAGCAGTGTATATTATGTCCTATATTTGTATTCATTGACTAGCTCTTGAGGACAATAATATTTAGCACCATCATTGATATTCTTAAGCTTACATCTTCTACCTCACTTTTGCATCCTATTTGTCTCAAATGTTTCTTGTCTCCTTCTTCCTCTCTACTTCCTTATGCCAGGATTTGCTTTGTTGCTCCTTTTATATCTTTTGTCGGCCTATTAGCTGCAAAACTTTCTGGCTTACACTTGAATAAAATTTTACACTTTCAAATGAAAACATACTGCTTCACATATCAGAAACTTAGAGTGTACTGGCCAACTTCCTGTTGCTAGGACCAAATATTTAACACCTGAAAATCATAGGAAAAAAGGGTGCTTCTTGGTTTACAGTTTCTAGTGGTTGGCTGGCTCTGAAACAGAAATGGCATGAAAAAAAAAAAAAAAAAAAAATTGGTAGAGAAAGCCAGAAAGCGGAGAGAAGGAAAGAGTTATGAACAAGAATATATCCTTAGAGCTGGGGAGATAGCTAGGGCTGGGGAGACAGCTCAGCAGCATAAGTGCCTGCCTAGCAATAGAAAGGTTAAGAGTTTGATCCCTGGTACAAAAAAAAAAAAAAGGATTAATTGTGACGCTCCATCTTTAGGGCCTGCCAAATAGCTCAGTGGATTAAAGCACCTGCGGGGGTTGGGGTTCCATCCCCAGCCCTCCATTGTGGGCCCCACCCCCGCCTCCGGGACATACTGAGACAGTAATCGAGACTGGGCGTGATGGCACGTGCTTGTAATCCCACTCTTGGGAGGCTGTAAACAGACGGATCACTATGAATCTGATCCAGTAGTGAGACCCTGAACACCCTATAGACCCTGCCCTAACATACAAAAAAAAAAAAAAGAATATGCACTTTAGTTCACACCACCAAAGACTGTCTCTCAGACCAGATGCTACGTTCTGATGACACAGGGGAAAGGAACTCCCAGCCTGAAAGATGTATGTGACAAGTTCATGCTCCCTAAAATCAAAGAGAGAATTTTAGGAACAACAGAGGTTAAGAGAAGAACGTCTGTTGGGGGAAACAAAACTTCTGTCTGAGAGAGAGAAGAAAGGGGACCCTAGTGGGTTGCCAAGGAACCCGCTTTTTCTAGTGATTTTTTTTTTTTTTTTAATGGCTGGCTCAGCCTGTTTTGGGGAGGCACTGGTGCAGCATGTAGTGGCAGGGATTGAACCCCGGTCCCTGCAGTTGCCTAAGCTTGCCTAAGCAGGCGCTTTAGATGGCTGAACCATCTCACCGGCCCCTTTTCTAGTGATTTTTATAGAGCAAAAACAAGAGGCAGGCCAAGGTGGGCAACATATGGCCCTGCAAGGTGGACACTGAAGTGGGACAAAACTATGGCCAGCCAATAAGATTACAAGCACAATTCCTCAGGTAAAATGGATTAAATCTGGTCAAATGGGGAAGAGAACCATAAGCGGGTATGAATACAGAACAGCAGTTTTTCCTGGAGAGGACTGGATTAGGGAGTCTTCTGGTTTTCCCAGGGAGATAGAGACCCACTCAGAGGATCAATCTCTAATATTCATCCCTAGGGAGGTATGTGAATGCATTTGCTTAATCTTTTGTCTTCAGATTTGGCCCACAGCAGGAGTGTCTGTCTCTTCCACAATTGCAAGGGGTCTCTTCCATCCCCCTTTGAGGGCCCAGCCCTGACTCACACTGCCCATAATATTTCTGTCTAATTCAGCTCCCTATCACACTAACAGTGCATTAAGGTACTCATTTACCAATGGCTTAACCTGCTGATAAATACTGTTTTCTCTCTCATGCTCCCAAAACCTTCTGAAAGACACATCTCTTAAAAGTCAAACACATGCAACCTTTAAGCAATATTTAGTCATGTATTGTGGCAGTGTGTTTTTGTTTGCTTTCTCTGGTATTTGTATAATCATTGAATAAAATCTATTTATCAATAATGTAATATATATGCAGTTTATGCATATATTATAAAATAATTAGTGCTGCAGTGGTATTATATTAAATAAGCAATTATTATGAAATGGAATTAAATGGAAGTTTTATAGAAACTCACATGTTTAATTGACATATTTAAAAC
>PVKN010006133.1:0-14535 GCA_004027915.1 Capromys pilorides
AAGGAAAAAAAATAAGAGAGACTGCACGTACAGAATTTTTGTTACAAAAATACACCTCTTTTAATAAGCTTTATGAAAATATAATGAATTATTTAAAATGTTTTAATTAATAGATTTTGAAATTTTCTGTTTTGATTTCTAATACCAATAGTAAAAATTAACTAGATCTAGCTATGTAATCAACGGATAGTACCTCCATGAACCAAGTGTCTCTTGGGACCTTAATCATTTAGTGTTAAAGATCCTGAGAACAAAATGTTTAAGAACCATCAATTTAGATAATACATACCAATACTTTTTATCCATGCATTGAGGCATGAATATGTGCACACAAAATACATTTTTAAGTATTCCTAAAAACAGAAATGCCAAGATGATGATATTAACAGCATTTCAGTGGTTCCGGTATTTTTCTGTATTCTCAAGGCTGAAAGCCTTGGCCTGAGGCCTAAAATGTTAATTCAGTAGAAAACCAAGGTCTAGAGGTTTAAAGGAGAAAGCTGAAATGCTGCTGACAGACTGTTCTGCAGAATCAAGCCTCGTGAAATCAGCTGCTACGCTGAGCCAATAAGCAGAGACCTGCAAAGGAGGCGCAGGTCACAGGTCACAGCAGACTGACTCAAGTGGTGTAATGGCCTGTCCCAGGTTGCCTCCTGTGAAAGCTTTGAGAAGCAGATTCATACCCCACTGATGAGAGTGCATCCAGGGACTATGACTTTAAGCCCTTTGGGGACCCTTCAACCCTATAAAGAGATTCACTTTTTTGCGTATAGACAGAGGTCTTGGGCACCACCCAGCCTGAGTGCATGTGTGCTGTATGATGTGGAAACCAACAGTCCAGCCTGGGCAAGGGTGTGGATTGAATCATTTCCACCACGATTTAGTTGCATCCCTGACCTATGGGCTCAGAATACAGTGGCCTTTAGGTTGTTGTTCAGGGGAAGAGTGCTGCCATCTCTGACAGCCCGGGAAGTGGCCCATACCAGCAGGCTGTAGCGTGAGCTCACCTGCCCAGGGCATTGCTTGCCAGTATGTTCTCTGGTTTCTGATGCAAGGGGCCTTTGAGTCAGTAGCTGTGCTAAGATACCTCCTTTCCATTTCAGAGTCTAGCATTTCAGGCTTTAGAGTTCTCCCCTTTTTAAATGGTCTCTTTTCTGTAGGGCACTTGCTGAGCTTTTCAGAGTCGAAGTTTCTGATAGCAGCTGTCTTTCTGCATCATGGGGACACCACTGTAATTCTGCTAGCACTGAAAACATAGCTGTCATGTCTCCCTCAACTTCTGTTGTCTTGTCACATCTTTCTACCTGCTATAATAAGTTACCACTTCAGTGCCACCCACTACTGTGTACTTATAATTATCTAATTCTAATGTATTATTATAGCAGGCGTGAGAGCACACCCTAGATGCGAGGGAACACTGAGCAACAAATAAAGCTAGAATGAATTGCCCAGGTCTACACCAGAAGTGGGCGGGCATCATCCTATGACGAGAATGATGAGGTTGAAAAGCACATCATGTATAATGTGCTCCCTTTCCTCCATCACCCACATACTATGCATGCAGGGCAGCTGCTCAACCTGCCTGAGATTTCATTCTGCTGTCAGGGGCCGCCCAGCACAACTGCTGTTGGAGGAATGACCTGGATGATGCTAGGGCTGCGTGTTCTGGCATCCAGGCCATGCCTGCTCTCATTTTTGCCTCCCTTGGAGCTCCTTGCTCCAAACTTCGAGGCTAGTTTTCATGTTGGAGTGAGCCTGGAATTGCCACACATAAGTAATCTAATATTCTCCAGCCTGAATTTGACAGGAAAGCATGTGGAACGTCTGGATTGAGATCATGATATTATTATTGCTGCTCTCCCACCCCCATGAAAATAATCTGCCTCTGTGTTGAGACTTCCAGATCTGCCTTTTGTGAATATAGTCTCAGAAGTAAGGGTCCAGCTTAATAACTTAAACCAACAGGTGGAGAGTAATGTTGTTCACAGTTTATTCTATGTAAGAATGTGTTGCTCCCAGTTGTTCTCATATCTCTTTTTTTTTATTTATTTTTAGAGATCCACATCTTCTGGACCCAACTCTGGAATATGTGAAGGTAGGAAACCAGGATTTAACATCTCTTTGTGACCATGTATAATAGATTCGCCATTTCTATCAGTGTTGCAAAATAATGCTGCAGTCTGACATGTAGAAATCTGGCTGGATTACAACAACTGGAGGAAATATGACTCATTCAGACCTTTGGCAAACTTTATCAGGGTCTTGTGTCTATTGTAGGTCTACAGTCATATTCCCCTTACGTAGGCCAGACATGTTTCAAAATTCAGCAGATTTTTTTTAAAAAGAAAAGTATGGCTCATATAGTTAATTCCAAAGAAGTCTGGGGTTAGTGTCTTACAATCATACTCATTTTGTCAGTGACATGTAAGAATATTCATACCAAAAGAAGTTAAAATAGATGGCAAATGATTTTACATAGCTCAGTTCACATTTTCCCACCAAATGAGGTTCAATTAATTTTGCTGCAATATGAGCAAAGTTTATTTCTTCTGGTTTTTGGAGTTTTTTAGATTTTGGTAGATAAAGAATTGTAGACCTATGTTTACCTTCAGTGATACACTGAAGGCTCCCTGGGGTTTTATGAGATGTCTTTCCAATAGCTGTATTTTATTCAGCAGCTAATCTGAGACCCAGAAATAATTTATTACTTTCCAGTGGGGCTGAGAGTCAGTGCTTCTAAATCAGCAATGTTTTTCTTTGGACCAGAATGAAGGCATATTTTTTCACTTCTTCCCTCTGTCCTCTCTCCTTTTTGGGAAGTGAGTGTGTTTGCTTTATTTAATTTTGAGCTATAATTAAATGAGTTACCTCTCACGGAAGGCAGAAGTCTGATCTGTCACTCCTAAATTATGACGAGATATAGTGTTATTTTTGGAGAAATCATGGCATGTGTCAGGATTTAGGCTTTTCTCCTCAGGAACCACAGACCATCTTCATCATTCCAAGGATAGCATCCCTGGGTCAGATCACTAAAGCCTCTCTTTGTTGTGTACCATGCCTTCCCCAGAGAACTGGCATTTCTTCCTCCTTTAGACCAGACGACAGATGACAGATGAGAGAAGAGATGTCACAATGGAGGTGGATATTGTTTTTCTTCTCTCTCATTCCTGAATGTCTGACCTGTGCTTTTACTGCAGTGAGTGACCCCACACCAGCAGGGCCACTGCTCCAGTGTCTGGTTGGAGCTGCATGAATACTGTGTCAGCGTCCCTCCTCGATGTGCTATATTTGTCTTTGTGTAGCTTATGCACTGCCAGGCACCACGGGCCCGTGTTCACAGACTGTGATTGCACTTGACTATAGCATAAAAGTGTGTCTTGTGGTTGTGAGTGTGGAAGTCACGGCAGCCCTGTACCAACACTTCATGCCTCATTTCAGAGGGTGACTGTCTTCTAGCACTGGCCTAGTAAGGCTGTGTACAGGAAGTATATCCCTAATCCTTACTTCAGGAACTATTCCTTTTTTATTTTTATAAAAGTGAAATCCCTTCTAATTCTAGCAATGACTTCTAAAACAAAACATTGAGAAATTTAGAATAGCCTATTTTATTTCAGTATTCTCCCTTATCTGTGGTTTTAGTTACCTATAGCCAACCATAGTCCATAAACATTAAGTGGAAAATTCTGAAGTTTTAAAATTTTAAATCACACACTTTTCTGAGTAACATCTTGAAATCTCTCACTGTCCTATTCCATTGCGCCTGGGACAAGCATCATCTCCTTGGCCAACGGACCCATCCTGTATGTACTATCTTTCCATTAGCACCTAGTAGCTATCTTAATTATTAGACTGACTCTCATGGTATCACAATGCATGTGTTCAGGTGGCCCTGATTTTATGTCATGATGTTCCCAAAGCAGAAGAATACTAATACAGTGGAACACATCATAAAACATGGAAGGACAAATCAACCCTGCACTATGTGGAGACACTCCCTGCAGGACATAAGGAAAAAGCAGACAGTGTAGATAAGGTTTGATACTGTGTGGTTTCAGCCACACAGTTCTGAAAGGTGCCACTTGTGGATAAGGAGGACTTAATTATATTATCTCAGCTACTGTATTCCATCTATGGATACTGATTATTGTAAGATGAGCTATTGACTGAGAAAGAGATACAGTGACTGTGGATGTTTTCCATTTATTTTGACTCCCCTTGCCTTCTCTAGGCCATGAGATATGCTTGAACTATGCTTGGGAGGCTCTGATACACTTTTCAAGGGCTTGTCGAGATATTTTAAGAGTTTCTCTTTTCTCCAAACCTGAGCTTAACTTGATCACAACCTTATAAATGATTTGCCCATTTAGTCTTCTGAATGTATCCCAAATTTTTATTTCTTTTTCCCCTTGCCTGTGGTCTAGACTGGATGGCTTGGGAATTTGTTGGGCCAGTGTGGGATGTTTTTTCTTGCCTCCCTGGGAAATAATGCTCGAGAAGTATGTTCACAGAGGCCTTGGACCTCAAGGCCCCAAAAGGCCTTTTGTGTCAGCATTCTTGAGCCAATCCAGGGTCATGAAGCACCTCTCAGACTTAGTTGCCCTCTGGGCCTGGCTGGTGGTACCAGGAGAGCCCATTATTCAGTATCATTTGATACTTCATAACTACAGGGGCTGTAGATACATGAACAGGAATGAGAGAGTTGTAGAAGACTTGAGTGTTCTTGTTTGGTTCCTTGACTTTAATCTACTTCTTTAAACTATTGTCCCCTCACTCCATTGCACTTAATGCCCTTTGAGCATGGAAAAAAGCAGACGTTTTGCAGGAAGCATGTTGCACCATGAAGGGAACTTTTGGCACTGTTAAAGAGTCATTGGCGTGCAAAGCAACAGTTAAGATGCCAAATTTTTAGCTAGTCATTGTAACCCCAGAATGCAGAGCAGTCGGATCCCTGCTGGAGTCTTGTCTGGGCAGCAGAAGCAGCCTGTGTGGCCAACAGACAGCAGACAGCCAGGTCACCCTGGCTGTCTTTAGATGCTGCTGTGCTCCCATCTGACCTTTGGAACATGCTTTCCCAATGCCGAGAGGCCCAGGCTGACCCTGTAGCCAGTGGGATCAGTGAGGACTTCAATGTTATGGCAAGAGAGACCTGGAGAGAAAAAGACTCTCAAATGTGGTTCAGCTCAGTTTATACTGTGTCCTCCATAGGGTTTGTGTTATAGCACATTATATATGGCTTGAAGGGGACCAGGTTCTTGGTTGCTTAGTTACCTTAGTTCTCCCCAGTGTGGAATGGAGAGAAATGTGCAGGCTAGGAAACCCCAAGACTTGAGGGTGGGGAGTCTTTTGTTTTGTATAGCAGGATTACCTCCTCTTGGGCCTCCCAAAAGCACCTAACTCTAAAGGCTCGATTTGATGTGTGAATGTGATCAGAAAACAAATAGCAGATCCACAGTAGCCCAGGGAGGTATGGAATCTCATTCCAAACTCTGCGTTTCTGTCTCTTTAATTATGGCCCTGGAGAGGAGAGTTTGTCTCTGTATTTCTACTACTTCCTTGTTTTCCTAGCTCTTGCCTCTCTTCATAATTTTTTCCCACAATAGCTCAAAATATGCTCATCCTGAAGGTCTGAATTCCACTGTTTTGTGTACTTGTAAGTTCTTTTCTGTAATGAAACAGAACTGATTCTCTTCCACTAAATCTGAGGAAAACCATTTCTTCCAGATTAGGAAGGAGAAACTTCCTTGTTGATCCCATTTCCCTCTGTGCTACCGTGTAGTTACTTATCGAGTTAGTGGTGTAAGACTCTGGAATTTTCCTAAGCATACCTAGCATACCTTGTCCTAGATAAAATTATGGTGTTGTGTTTGGTTTTGTTTTGTTTTTTTAGTAGGAGGAAACAGCTTTTCTAGGGATAATTTAAAGTGGTATGTTTGTTTGTTCATTTGTTTTTGAGACAGGGTCTCACTAAGCAGTTCAGGCTAGCTTTGAACTCTCTGTATAGCCCAGGCTGGCCTTGAACTCAGCCTCCTACCTCCTGCCTCAGCCTCCTGCGTGCTGGGATTACAAGTGCACCACCACTGCTGTCTTAAAGTCTATTTATTTTGAGTGGAAGTGATTGACAAGGGCAGAACTAGATGGTTTTTCTTATATGTCTTTTCTAGATTTCCCATTTAAAAATAAATCATCTTTAAGAAAGATAAATTGGAAAATTTTAGCAAAGTGGAAAAGACAATTTGGGATTCCTGTATTTTTGAGTTGGTAGCCAGAAGGCAAGTGCTTTTTGATGGGCAGGCTGTGAGCAGCGTAATGCAGGCTGTAGACAAAGGCCTGCTTTCCGGAGGACAGGGTAAGGAAGTGTCTGACAGAATGCAGCTTTTGTTCCTGGCTAGATTCCTAGGGAACAAGTATCCTTTTTCTTTTACAGTCATCCCTGGTGTGCCTGGGCTGTCTTTTCAGGTTGAGAGAAGAAAGGCCAAGACTAGAAGCGCTACCCTGAGCTCAGCCAGAGCCCAGGATTCTTCCTCAAAGGCACAGATAAGCCAGGGAGGCTTGAAAAGCTGTGTGGCTGGTGCTAGAATATCCTCCTTCCCAAGAGGGTCTTCTAAATCTGCAGACTTCAGTTTGTCCATGGCTCAGGTCTCAGCAAGGCCATTTCCTGCATCCTGCTAGGAACATATTAGGTCACCCACCAGATTAAAAGAAGAGCACTTATGTGAATTCCAGGGTAAGAATAAGTGCCCTGGCTGTCCCAGACCTCACTGAGTGAGGGCACAGTGTGACTTCAGGTCCCTTTTTGTGCTCAGCATGGCTACAGCCATGGTCACGGTTAAATAGCTAGCTGTGTTTGAAGAAAGTCCTTTTTTCCAGCAGGGAAATAAGCCAGTCTGCTCTGAATTAGCCAGATAACAAAGTCATGAAAGGGACTTACAGAAACAATGGCATGCTGTACATTCCATAAGAGTTTAACAAGTTATATGGAGCAAATAAAGGCCTGATTGGCTGGCTCAGCAGGTTTTTCCCTGAGTGTGCACGTCCCCAGAGTCAGCACCGTCCCCTTGGGACCAGGGATGCGGCCCTGCCAGCGGTGAATGTGAAGCAGCCCTGGCTCACACTGGGGCCACATTCAGAGGAACAAGAGGGAGGAGCTCCTGTCTGGCTTCACCCACTCCACCCCCAGAGCCTGCTCTGCAGATATTCTTGGGAGGCTTGGTGTTACCATGGTTTTAGAACATTGTTGAGGCAGGCTGAGATGTTGAGAGAATGGGAGCAGCCAGTCCCTCATTCAGTGGAATCTTATTATCCCTCAGGTCTGTGGAAATGTGGCCACTTATACAAAGTAAAGCCTCATCATAAAAACGTATATCCACGTGCTTGCTCAGCAACACATATAATAAAAACCTACATCTATTTGAGAGTCTGTGTGCACATGTTTGTAGTGACATTAGTCATTATTGACAAAAACTGGAAACAAACCAAAAGCACTTCAGTTGGTAAACAAACTACAAGGTACCCACCCAGTGAATACCATTCAGCCATAAATAGTAGTAGATTATGGTAACACAAAAAACGGAATGACTCCCAAATGCATTATGCTGAGCGCAAGTAGATAATAGAAAAAGGCTACAGACTCTAATTTATATTTGTATCTCTGGAAGAAGATAAACTTACAGGGGTGGAAGATAAATCAGCGGTTGAAAAAGGATAGGAGTAAGGTCCTCTGCTAAAGGAAACCTTTGGGGATGACAGAAATAGCTTCATTATGGTGATTGTTACCGAACTGGTCATTTGTCAGAGCTCATAGAACTGTACTAACCAAGGTGATGCTTACTGAATGTAAATTAAACTCAATCTGACTTTAAAAAGCAAGCTAAAACTGGCCTCCTTGGAGGGGGAAGTTTTCTGTCCTGAGATGGGCTAAATCAGTGAAGCCAGACCTTTGATCAGATGGAGAGTTTACTTTACCTTTTCTCTATCAGCTCATTTAGCAAATAGTTTTGAGCCTCTGCCATAGGTTTGCAATTATTCAATCAGTCAGACCAGGTAGGAGGAAAGTGTTACCAAGAGCCCTGCCTAAGAAAGTGGCAGATGGAATGGAAAGGCCAGGCATCCACAGGTCTTTTAGAAAGAGCCTTCAAAGCCGTTTTATTAGGCAAGATGACAGATCCTGGCAGAACTTGAATGGAGTTGGTAGGGAGAGGAAGTGGGGACAGTTCCAGAGTTCACACTAGTGACTGGTATCTTGCCAGAACCAGCCAGCACCTTAGAGAGTTTGTGATTACAGTGACAGTAAATGAATTGATGAGCATTTGGAGATTTTAGACCAAGGAGGTAAACAAGCTGTAGCCCAAGATTAAGTATGACCCACAGGACTCACTGCCTGTTTATTCGTTTGTTTGTTTTGGTCCTGGGACTTGAACCCATGGTTTCACATTTATAGGCAAGTGCTCTACCACTGAGCCATAGCACTCACTGCCTGCTTTTAAATGACCCACTAGCTAAAAATAATTATTTATTTATTTATTTATTTATTTATTTATTTTTTGTGGTAGCGGGGATTGAATTCAGGACCTTGTGCTTACCAGGCAAGTGCCTATTTTACTGAGTTATCTCCCTGGCCCTAGCTAAAAATAATTTTGTATTTCAAAATATTTTTAAAGTCAAAAATGGCCAAATTGTATGAAACTCAAATTTGAATGTCTACAGATGAAATTTTGTTGGAACACAGTCACACCTATGCATGTATCTGTTGCCTGTGGTTACTTCTGCACTGTGATAGTCATGAGAAGTTGTAATGTTGTGGCCCACAAAACCTGTTTGCAGAAATATTTTTCTGACCCTCACTCCAGACTGATTGTACTTACACTGTTTATCTTTTGCCTGCTTATCGTATATAGCTGGATTTCAATAAAAACAATTTATCATCTCGTGGTGATGATGATTCTATGCAGGAACCTTGCATCACCCAACGACGTCTTTATCTTGATTAATGACGGGGCATTGCTTCCATGTGCAAAGCTTAGGAGTTTCACCACCACTGAAGCAACGCTGTTGCCACATCATACAGGACCCAGATGTCTCATAGAATCTTGTGGGGTAGACCTGTTGACCCTGAGCAGCATCTCTCCACTACTACAGTTAGTTCTGGCATCTTCAGCTCTGCTGGATGAATATATATGGGGTTTGTTGAACCCCTACTGCTTCTGCCTGGCCCTTGTCCAGATGATTCCTCAGGTGTTCCCAGGACTGCAGAGATAGCTCAGCAGTCTAAGCACCTGCCTAGGCAAGTGCAAGGACCCAGGTCCAATCCTGGAACCACATGCTGCACTGGCCCTGCCCTGAGAGCACCAAGCCAGCCACCAACACTCGGTGCCTGGAGTGGTGGTACCCTCCTGTACTCCCAGTGCTGGGGAAGCTGAAATAGGAGGATAACTACAAGTCTGAGCTGTGTAGTGAGACTTTTACCAAATATGTTTTAAAAAGAAAAGAAAAAACAATGCTCCCATTGCCACGCAATATGAGTTTTCTCATTTCCTGAAGGAAGTGAATTCTCCTTGGGCCTTTTGAAATACATAGCTTGAGAAAAGGTCAGATTTTACTGGTGTGCTCAATGGGGCCTGTTCTGGCCAGTGAGTAGAATGAGGCAAATTAACATTTTGGGTGAATTTTATTTGCTGTAGGCTTCTGTCTTGAAGCTGAGCCGTCACCCTTCCTGACTTATGCATGACAGTTCTGAGATAAAGACGATGGAAAACTAACAAACAAGAATTGAAGCTAAAGGTTCTGACCCATCTCAGAACTGGACTTGAGTTCAGCCCAGTAACTGGACTTGAAATTAAGGTAGCCCATCTCCTGCCATCCCTCTTAGTCTCTGTGCTCTGCCATCTTGGCCCTCCTTACTGCCCTGGGTCTTTGCTTTTCTCTAGGAATGAAAGATTCTTCTGGAAATAACAACTAAGTGGTTGGAAATAGGTACCATGTAATGGTCAATATATTGTGTTAATTTGGCTGGATCCCCTTAGTGGTTCCACACTCAGACCATTGGGTCTCTGCCCTGAGGGGCAGAGAGGGCCCGCCCTAGGCTGGGGAGGAGCCACCCCAGAGTGACTCATCACAGAAAGGATGGATAAAGGAGTTGAGGAAGGATTCAGTGCCACTTCCTTGAAAGAGCTTGATTGATGACACAACCACACCATTTTGGAGGAACTCGGATCTTCGCAGCAGCTGCCACCACTTTCTTGGAGGAGCTCCAGTCTTTGCGGTTGGTGTGGAAGGAAGAGAGACAGGCTTGATAGGTGCTACAGCTGCTGCTGCTCCTCTGCTCTTCATTGTTTTCTGCCTCCAGGAACTGCTGCCATCTGCCTTGGAGCCAGCAGAGTGTGGACTGAAACTTCCACTAAGTGTGAGCTAAATAAACCTTTTCTTCCTTCTTTCTGAGTGTTGGGCATTTGTCCCAGCAACAAGTAAAAAATAACTGAGACAGAATTTGGTACCAGAGGGGCCTGGGAGATAACTCCATGGCACAAGTGCCTGCCTGGCAAGTATAAGGTCGTGAGTTCAAACTCCAGTCCGCCCTCCACCTCCAAAAAAAATTGGTGCCAGAGGAGTGGGGCTGTTGCTATGGCTGTACCTGACAATGTAGATTACAAGCTTTTGGGAATGGCTTATGGGAAGAGATAGGAAAGGTTTGGAGATGTCACCTACTAGTGAAAAGCTAGAACACCTTCAGCTCAGCTCTTCTGTATGGGAGATTCTGGTCATAGCTCACAAAACCAGAATGCTGATAGAAAACCTGCCTGTAAAACCAAGCTGGGGAGGTTTCTGCTGGGAGGAAGGACTGCATTTGGTTTTTGGACTGCAGATGGTTTGCATTATGGCTTGGCAGAAAGTTTGTCTGCATTTTGTTCCTGTCTGGAGACTTTGCCTGAGACTGATTAAATGCGGTGAACTAATTAACCTTGCAAAAGAAATCTCAAGGCAGTTGAATGTTGAGGCAGTGGCATGGCTATTGTTGGTGGCTTTTAGTCAGATATATGTTGACAGTCAAGAGCAAAGAGCCCAGCAGAATGATTTAAAATGTTGTGAGTTTGGCCAGAAAAGAAGCACCAGGAAGACGTGGACTACAAAGACAGAGCTGAGATCTCCATTGCCCAGGAGGAACAAGAGAGTAGAAAAGGGCTGGCCAAATAGCTTAGAGGATTAAAGCGCATGCTTAAGCAGACGCAGTGGCCTGGCATGCCATGCTTTCCCTGCCCCTGTGGTGTGCTGAGTTGGCGATTGAGACCAGGTGTGGTGGCATGCATCTGTAATCCCAGCTGGATCACTGTGAGTCTCATCTACATAGTGAGACCCTGTAGACTCTGTACTAAAATACAGAGAGAGAGAGAGAGAGAGAGAGAGAGAGAGAGAGAGAGAGAGGAAGGAGAGGAAAAGATGTCCTGAGGGCATCACAGGAGGTGGCAGGTTCTCTCCATTTGCAGCCTCAGAATTGCAACAGTGAGGGTCTTTGCTTTGAGGAGAAAGTTGCAAAGCCCCATGTGCCAGAATGGAGGCAGTGGCCACACCAGGTTCCTGAATGATGCCAGCATAGAAAATTTACTCCTTGGAATTGGGGTCAGAGTGCTCAGCAATCTAAGCACTCAACTCCTACAGTCAAGGGAGAAGAAAGCCTGGCTACTGCTCCAGCTGATAGCAGACCTTGGCATCATCCATGTGGTGTTGGTTTTAGGTACATTCAGAATACAGGCGATCTGAGGTTAAGAAGGCTTCCACCTAGATTTCAGAAGGCCTGGTAAGCCAGGCAATGTGCCCCTGAGAGGGCAGTGTGTAAAGCTGTGAGTGAAAAGTCTATTCAGGGGAAACCCCAGAAGTTTGAAAAAGACAGAAACATGGCATTGTCTGAGGAAAGCTGCAAGAAGGCGAAAAGCAATGGGAGCTACCAGCAGAAATGCTATAGGGGCAGAGTCATGTAAGGCTTTTGGAGCTCACAACTCATTACAGGCTGCATCAGATGTCTCACATGAGCTACAGAACTTAATGTCTGTCCTTCCAAATTTTGGACTTGTTTTGGTCCCAATGATTTGTATCCTGCTGTGTATACATTTTGGAATGGTAATGTTATTCTTGTGCCTTTTAATGTTGGAAGCGTTGAACTTTTCATTTGTACAGTGGCTCACAGCTAAGCGTTTGCCTTAAATCTTGGGATTTGGACTTTTCAGCAATGCTGAAACTATTAGGACTTTGGCAACTCTTGCAGATATGACTAAATACCTTTTGCATAAAGGGATGTGCATGAGTCTTTGTGGGGCCATGGGAAGAATGTTGTAGTTCTCATATAATATAATGTTGGTAGACTTAATAGTGATTCATAGGATTGTTAAAGCTGTGGTATAATGTCCAAGTTGTGGAATGTTAATAAGCATATCTTTGTATCTGGAGACTGTTTTAAAGAAGTATATCCAGTTGCCAAGTTGACAAGGAGTGAATTGTAGTGATCAATAGATTGTGTCAACTTTGCTGGTTCTTCTTGATGGTTCTGCACCCTGAACCATGGGAACTCTACCCCAAGGGGTAGAGAGGGGCTGCCCCAGAGTGACTCAGAACAAAAACGATGTACAAAGGGGTTGAGGAAGTATTCAGTGTCCCTTCCTTGGAGGAACTTGATTGATGAAGCCACTCCACTTTCTTGGAGGAGCTCTGGTCTTTGCAGTTGGCATGGAAGGAAGAGACAGAGGCTTGATAGATGCCGCAGCTAACTGAAACATACTAGAACATGAGTTCTGGGGACAAGGACCTTTTTTGTAATTTTTATTGTTTAAAGAGGAGGACTTTTTCTTGCCCTCTTAATAAGTAGTGACTGAGCGACTATATATAATCAGAGGTAAAGGGCATTTAAATTGAGGAAAATGGAAATGAAGTTATTTCAAATATTTTTATGTTTTCCCAAGCAAGTAACCGGGACATCTCTAAGAATTTTCAAGAAACTCTTCAGTGTTTCTTTTCCAAGACAGCTAGGAGGTTTCCCCATCTAACCTCAGGTTACCTTTTCTTGCCAATTTCATACTGGGTGAAAACATGAAATCATTGAGGTCTCCTTAAATATGCAGGCAGACATATGCACTGTTTTCAGAAGTGAGGTTCTAGCATCTTCTGTGATTTGATGTATCCATTCCTTAGGAGATCTTGTTATCAACTATAAGGGCCCATTAACTCCACTAAATGTGAGGTCAGGATTTTCAGTGCTGGAATCATTTAGTGTTAAATTCTGCCATCTAGTGGCGGCAATGTCTGAATAGTGCGTTTGACTACAATTTAGATTCTAAATATTCTGGCAGCTTTTAATATTAATATAATTGTGCACCATAATGTTGTATATTTCAACCTCAGAAAGAAGAGCTCTTCTTACAGTACGTAAGAAGACACTTGGCTTTTGTTGGCTTCATAAAAGGCAGGTTACAATTCTCACACCACTTACTATCAGAATTGTCTGATGTTCTAGAACAGAGCTCTAAAATGCAAGTGCTATATGTAAATTTGGGAAAATGAAACTAGTATTTAGTCTGAAGTTTAGTTTGAAGAACTTGTATTTAAATTGTAATTTGAAGCCTGAGAGAATAAAAAAGAAAGCCAACAAAAACTGACAGCTTGCCAGGGAAGAAGCTAGCATTGGGTAAACAGAAGACTGATAGCAGCACACTTGAGATTGTGGAAGAAGACCCCACACCTGAGGGACCATATGTTCCAGTGTGGACTAGAGCTAGAGAGGGCATTAGAAGTTAGAGGAAACAGTTGGTACTATCATAGTGCCTGAATGCACAGAGAAAGCTCCATGCACTCTTGGGAAATTCTGAGACAATCGGTTTGTTAAAGAACAAAAAACAAAGCTTGGGGAGAATTTCTTTTTTCTTTCTTTCTTTCCTTTTTTTTTCTTTTAATTTAATACAGGGTCTCACTACACAGACATGACTCATAGTGATCCTCCTGTTTTCAGCTTCCCAAGCACTGGGATTACAGGCGCGCCACCAGGCCCAGTCTCAGTTGCCATCTCAGTGTGCTTTTGGGGTGGGGCCAGAATGACACAACAGGATAGAACCCCAATCCCTGCATCTGCTTAAGTAGGTGCATTAGCCAGATAAGCTGAGCTATCTGACTGGCCCTAGAAAATTGCTTATCTATTGTCAAAATAATATAGAACTACATAACATTTTGCAATTTGCTCTTTTCATCTCCCATTCCACATGAGATAGCTCAGCGGTCTAAAGTGTCTGCTTAGGAAAGCTTAGGCAACCACAGGTACTGTGGTTCAATCCCCAGCACCACATGCTGCACCAGCCTCACACCCAGGGCAGATTTAGCCAGCCATTAAATAAATAAATAATTTTTTAAAAAAAGAAAAAAAACCACTTCATTCCTGTGTTTGAATGGTTATCTGATACGGGTCAAGCATTCCTAATCTAAAAATCTGGAATCCAGAATGCTTCAAAATTTGTCATTTTTTGAGCAACAGCTTGATCCCACAAATAAAAAATTCCATACCAG
>PVKN010006133.1:14635-29337 GCA_004027915.1 Capromys pilorides
ATTTTATTTATTTATTTATTTGTTTGCTTGTTGTGTTTGTTTGTTTCTTTATTTATTCATTTTGTGGCTGGCTCAGCCTGCCCTGGTGGTGGCGCTGGCGCAGCATGTGGTGCCGGGGATCGAACTGCAGTCCCCGCAGTTGCCTGAGCCCTCCTAAGCAGGCGCTTTAGACCACTGAACCATCTCGCCGGCCCCACTCCAACATTTTAGATAAGGGATACTCAACTTGTATGAGATAGTAGGAAATGCAGTTAAATATAACTAATTTCTTATTGACATTTAGGTTTTTCTAATGTTCCGTTAAAAGCAGTTTTGCAGTTAAAACTTAGTCATTTAACGTCTCTTGAGTACCCAGCATATACTGGTCACTGTGGTAAGCCTGAGGTTTCAACACAGAGCACATCAGCATCCCTGCTTCTGCTCTGGGGGAGGCAGAGAGACAAGAAGGGAAGAAAGACTCCCCAGCCAGTCACGTTAGATTGTGCTGAGTGCTAACCAAGAGCAATTCATCAGCGTTCAGAACTGTGATATACTGGGGCACAGGACCAGTAAACTTTAGGTGGGGTGGCAGGGAAAGCCTCAGTGAGAATGTGACTGCTGAGACAAGGGGCAAGTCAGCCATGATGTCCAAGCTGGAAGACAAAGAGGCAAGGGCCCAGGTGTGAAGCCACAGCCTGCCTCTTCCACAGAGGAGCGGAGAGGCCAGAGAGACTAAAAGGAGGTTTCAGTCCATAATTAGCTGGCTTCCAGCAGGGTCAGCATGGAGTGGCAGGCAAGACAGGGAGCAGCAAGAGCCAGCAGCCAACCTGCCCTTCCCTTTTATCCCACCTAGACTACCAACCTTTTGGGTGATGCCACCCAGAACTAGTCTGATTTCAATCAGTGGACTAATTTAATACCACATAATCTTGATGCATACACCCTTGAATCCAATCAGCTCCCAAATACTGGCCTATGAGTACATGAGGCTTTGGGTGGGGTGGGGGGGTCTAGATCATAAGTGGTAAGAATGACATTGTTTGACATTTTTTTAAAGTTTCTTTTATGTCTGTCTTATTAGAACACAGCTTGATTTTTTTTATCTGCCTTAGCATTCAATCTACTGTGTTATGTTGTTTTGGTCGAACTCTGAAGAAAATCTGAACTTATAAAGAATTTAGTTCAAAAGCAGCCTTCACTTCAGATGGCTTTTTCAGATAATTACAAGTATTCTGTGATACTAAGCTAGAACTCAGCCTGCCTCTTACAGGTTTATTGCAGTGTGGAATCTGAAACCATACCGATTACTGTTTTTGTTTTGTTTTGTTTATGTTGCTCCTTTAAAATACATTGGGCTGTCTTGCAGTTTGAGTGGACCACTTACCTGTGCATGATTTTGTGCCACTATGCATTGGTCATTTGAAAAATACTGATTTCATGAGCATCTCAACATATTTCACTGGGGGGCTTGAGAATTAGCTCAGTTGTTTAAAGCACCTGCTTGGGCAAACCCAGTCAGGGGCAGTGGACCACAGTTTGATCCCCAACTCCAGGTGCTGCACCACACCCGCCCTTAAGGCAGCCTGAGTCAGCCCCCGCCCACAAAAAAAAAAAAAAGAATCCTTCTCAATGTATTTTGGTGTGTAATAGCAAATCTCCGATCTTTTAATACCACTCCTGACCTCATCAGAAAAATCATTAAAACATAGGAAAGCTGTCAGACTCTTGACAGTGAGTACCAGCTCCCCAGTACTCTAACTTTCACTTTAAAGTTCGTATTTTATCATTGCCAACAAGTGGTATCAGTTGTTTTCCTCGAAATGACAGGCCCACTTTCTTGTTGGTTTTTTGTGTGCTTTGCTTTGTTTTTTTGTCCCAGAAAATGTTTATCAAATGAATATCTAAATGTAAAGAACCGTACATTGCCAGGCACTCTTTGAAGAAAAAAATGGTTTTTCTGGAGAGAGCTAGCCCTGCTCACCAGGCAGTCATGCATCTTTTTTTCCTTGGGGCAACCACTGCCCCCAGGTATTGGACCCAGGTCCCCTGCACACTGCCTTTGTCATACAGAATGCTGCAGCCACCTGGGATCTCTGCCTGCTGTGGGCCAGCAGCTGTCAGCGTGCAGTGTCTGTTAAGACCACAGGGTGTCTCTGCCTTGCTCTCCACTAAGGTAGCAGCATTTTTCACCCATCATGGTTTTTGCACTATCAGTATAAATGCCAACCCAGTGTAATGGGTAGAAAGGGTCTCAGTATCATTATGAAATTAAGTTTGTGTCTGTTGGGCTCCCTGGAAGACCCCCTGCTGAGCACCCTGAGCCCAAGATCCAAGGGGCATCCTCTGCTACTCAGTTATGGACCTAAGAGCTACAGAAATGCTTAAAACACCAAGAACTACTGTCTAAAATCCATATTTTTTTCTCTTGCTCTGTATATTTTTTTCACCCAGCTTATCCACTAGTGGATTGAATATCCACTAAAGAAAGACCTCGGTAATTAGTGTAGAAAACACATTATAATATTATTTGAAAATAAGATAAAAATTGAGAATCTATCTTAGAAGTAAGGGTTCTCAATCAGGGGCCTGTTCCTTGCAATGAACTGGATGGTGAAACCTCAGCAGCCTAGCTGCAATTAACGTAATGGAGTTATTGCTCGTTACATACTGTAAAGAGCTGCACCAGAAGCAGTTGCTGTTCTGCACTAATTGCTTTATATTAAGACTGTGAAAACCCGCAGCTTAGTGGGGCCAAGGCCTGATTTATAGCAGAGGTATTGTGCTTGGATGTGGAAGTGCAGTCAAGGGATAAATTCTTTTAGGGATAAATTTACGGGGAGGAGGAGGGCAGACTGAAAAGGAGCATTCTCCTCATCCTTAAGCTTTTATTAATTGCCACAGCATTTGCTCATTCTGTGTTCCCAGTGTGGATGAGCTGGCTGAGCTCCATCCCTCCTTTATGTGAATGAAGATAAGGATGTGTCAGACCCTGGGAATGAGAACATGCTGTTTGGCCCTTCGAGGCAATTTCCTTTCAAGTCCTGCCTCTCTCCAGATGGCCTATAATTGTTTCTTGAATGACCTCAGTGTCCAGGCTGCAGGAACCTGGTCTGAGAGGCCATTTCACATATTTATTAGCCTGTGGATGAGAACTCCCTCCATAAAGCCCCTATTCACACTCTCAAAAGAGCCTTCTGTGCAGAAGAGATGATGAAGCTGATAGACTACTTCCTGTGACTGCCAGTACCCAGTTGGATTCTTATTTTTCCCAAGCCCCAGTCAGTTCAGGGAGGGGTCTATATGCTGCACCTGAGTCCTTTCTGCCCAGGCTCTTCCATCTTCTCATGTCTGGGCAAAACATGGCCAAGTCCTTTTATCCTCTGGAGTCAAGATTACCTGAACGGAGGACAGCATTCTGGAAATTCAGTGGGGAGGCTTTGGATTCAATCCTTAGTACAAAAAACAATCTTTAGAAACATGTAAATGCACCTACTGTGTGTCTTACTTGTTGGGTGTTGGTAGAGCCCAGACTGAATGTCGTGCCACCTCCACATACTCTCTGGGTCTTCATGCCCCATGCTGGACATTGTGGTGACGACTGTGTATGAGACAGGATTTCCCAGCCAGTGGGCAAGGACAGTTGTTTCAATGAGCACTTCCATAGCCAGACAATGAAAGCAGGAATAGAGTAAGACATGAGTAGAGTGATAGTAAAGGGAGAAAGAAAAGGACAGGGCTGCACACAGTGAGAACAAGGGCTGCTGAGCTCCTTGCAGCCCCCTCTACCTCAGGACTTAAAAGAAAATGTGGGGAAAATACAAATGATTTTTTTAAAGAATGAATTTGGGGGATAAGGTAGATTTCCTGTCCTTTACACTGCCCTCTGGATGAGCTTATCTAGCATAGTCCACCTGACCTGAGTAAGAGACTTTATGAGCTCATGCCTGTAAATCAGGTCCTGTGGTTTTCCAACCAACACAGTAGCCTTTTAGAGACATCCTTCAGGAGCTCAGGGCTCAAGCTACACTCAGTGGCATAGGATATTCCAGTTCCATGCAGCACTGTTCTTTTTGCTAGAAGCAAATTTATGCCTTTCTTATCTTGGTAAACTCAGTTCAGTCCTTTCTTGGAAGTCCCTGGAGCAGGCTAGGAAATATCATTGATTTGCACCTGCTGCTGACACAACAGAGCACAAGCATATTATTAATGAACATGTGATGTACATGTTTCATGTGAAACATCAGTTCTCAGCTATAGATATCACATATGTACACATAAAGCCCAGTAGAGCCCAACACACAGTGTGTTACATCTTGATTGAGAGCTGTAATGCCACTGTGACAAGGAGACCCTGTAGAGTCAAATTGCTGATGGAAGATGCCACCGGGGATGGTATGGGTGGAGTGGCCTAGGACAGTGACTCCTTAGAAGAAAAACATCTTTAGAGCCCAATCTCTTGTATCTGCTTTTCAACACATCAGCTTCGTGCTGTCACATCAGCTTCTCTGGGCATGGGGCACATGGTCTAGATTCTTCTAGGCAATAGTCTTATAGCTTATGGTCGCTAAGATTCTTTCCCTCACTTCCAGTTTGAAAATCCCATAGAAACTGTTGAGTTGGTCTCATGTTCACTCCTAGACCACTCAGTGGTATTCTGATTGACTCACAGGTCTTTTACAAGGATGGATGCACATGCTGCTTGGTAACATTCTTAAATATATCACCACATCTTATTTATGCTATTTCCTCCCGAAATTTCAGAATCTCTTATTTTTCTCTAATTATCGCTATCTAGGGTGTGTGTGTGTGTGTGTGTGTGTGTGAGAGAGAGAGAGAGAGAGAGAGAGAGAGAGAGAGAGAGAGAGGTCTTGGAGAAATATTTTCTTTTTTGTTTGGTTTGATTTTTGTTTTGTTTTATTTTCCCATGTCCTATGCCTCACTTTCCCTACTCTCCCTCATGGTTTATTTGTCCACTGGTGATACACTGCCTCAAAATTTAATTGTCAGATCTATCACTGTTACAGAGGACTCATTGGTAGGGGCAGTGAGTCCCTTGATTCCTATATCCAGCAGCATAAGTGTCCCAACCCCGAGGCCTTTCATTCCTACAGAATTATCCAAGTCAGTTCCTGCTGCTGGGCCTAATACCTGCCGTACCATCCACCTACCCTGGCAGCCCATATGGGAGAGAGCACATTCAAGGCCAGGGGTGTATTGTTTTTAACTGGCAAAAGGAAACTATTGTCACCTATCTCTGGCACAAAGAAGCAAATGTCGATCTTCTGGATGTTACTTCCGCTTGGCAGCCGTCAAGCAAGTGAAGAAACTGGCTGGAAATCAGTCCAATTTTTTTCTGTGCACCTAGCTTTCGAGTTACCCTTTTCCTGTAAAGGAACAGACCTAGGTTGTGTCTCCATATATGGCAAAGGCGGTTGGTGTCTTAGCCCCAATCAGCATGTGCAGACTGAGGTTTTGCTGCCTCCTGTGCTCAGATTCTAACAGCAGTGTCCTCTGTACCTGTCCAGTCCTTCCTTGTCAGTTATCAGTACCTAGAGTCTCTGGCTGGGCATACTGCAGATCAGCCAGGCTGCCTGTTGCCAAGAGTATCTGCCATTTGGTTAGAACAAAGTCTGCCTTTTGGATTTGCACAAGATAAGGCACTCTGGGCAACCAGGTGCACCCCATGCTCTCATTGTCACATCAGATAAAGCCAGCTTGTTTTTATTCATTATTCTTTTAATTATTAACTCTGAGAATTGCTTGGCACATGTAGAATAGGATTGGTGATGATCATATCATAGGAAAAGTACTAAATGGGACACTATGGTAAGATTCTGTCTAGAAGTGCTGGCCCTTGGAGACTGTACACATACATAGGTGAGGTAGATACTTCTGTGACTGCTGTAGTCTTCCTTAATATGTCCCCAAAGTCTGATTGCAGAGGGGTTGCGAAGAGTCAAACTTGCAGATCTCTTACATTTACTGTTACATGTAAACCTCCAGTTGAGCGAAGTGGTTCCCTCCTCTCACACGTGGTTAAAGACACTCCACAGCTGCTGCCAAGAGCCATGGTGCCCCCTGCCTTGAGGCTGCCTGTCTCCTCCTTTACCAAGCACAGCCCTGCCGAGTCAAGTCATGGCCAGGGTAACCAGGTCAGAGCTGTGTATATTCTCCATCAGCCCATGACCACAAGGTATTTTCTTTATTTCCTTTTCACTGGCCACTAAAAGTCTTTCTGAGTTAGTAGGATTTGAGGTTACATAGGTCATTGAGAATTGAGCACAATCAATAACCCCTCTCACACTGAACAGATTTCACATAGCAATTTATACGTAATTTCTAATGATTCGTAAAAGTCCCCTTCCCCCTCAAATTTCATAGTCTTAACTGATTCTCATAGTTACTTTTGCAAGATGCAGAATTTGCTTGACCACGGAGAAGAAGGGATTAATAAATCTCTCAGGCAAGGCTAGGGGGGGTAGATTCATCCCTGACCACACTGGCCCACTTGAGCTCACCCAACCTTTGCCCCAGCCACTCAGCCTGCCTGCCCTCCCTGTGGGCTGTGTGCTCTTCTCAGACAATTGACAGCTTTTCTAGGTGGGGTAAGAATGCACTGTAACACTGGTGGATTCTACCATTTGGGGCTGGAGGTATAGAGAGAGGCAGGGCTAAGGGGCACAGACTGCCTAAGGAAGGCTGCTAGGCAGAAAGCACGTTGCCCATGACAATGTGCCAGACATGGCTCTAGCTCTAGCTCTAGCAATATTTGGTATCATAAGCCCAGTGAAGTATAGAATCTGGCATGTAGGAGGTGGTTCTCTGGGTATTTTAAACACGAGAGGAATATTTACTCACAGGATAAGAGCCTCCTAGCCTAGAAGGCTCAATAAAGAGTTAGAGGAGGGAGTATCCGGCAGGGCCTCATCAGATGAAGTCAGCCTGACACAGAGGCAGAGAGAAAAGGGGGCACCCAGAACACACAGAGGGGGCACCCACAGGATTCTGGTCAGATTGGCTTGGACAGAAAGGGATAGAGAAGATCAGTTATGGATGACCCAGGAACACCCCCACCAGGCCATATGGGCAGATATTGTGGCTACACATGCTGTGCATTTGCACAAACTCCTAAAATGACAAAGACTGCACTACAGGATCATCTAAGACATCTCATCAAATGTCACTAAAACCATATGTGTGACTTTAATATGCCGTTTTTAAATTTAAGAGTGCAAGTCTATCTTAAGGCTACAAACTCAAACATCTCATTTATCCCTGGTTTTAAAGATTTAGGAGTCTCCTCACAGCTGGAGCTAGTCAGCTAAAGCTAGCTGGAGCTCATTTATTAACCCCTTCTTCTCCATGGTCAAGCAAATTCTGCATCTTGCGAAAGTAACTATGAAAATCAGTTAAGACTATGAAATTTGAGGGGGAAGGGGACTTTTACGAATCATTAGAAATTACGTATAAATTGCTATGTGAAATCTGTTCAGTGTGAGAGCGGTCAGTGATTGTGCTCAATTCTCAGTGACCTATGTAACCTCAAATCCTACTAACTCAGAAAGACTTTTAGTGGCCAGTGAAAAGGAAATAAAGAAAATACCTTGTGGTCATGGGCTGATGGAGAACATGCACAGCTCTGAGTTGCCCCAGCCACTCAGCCTGCCTGCCCTCCCTGTGGGCTATGTGCTCCTCTCAGACACTTGACAGCTTTTCTAGGTGGGGTAAAAATGCACTGTAACACTGGTGGATTCTACCATTTGGGGCTGGAGGTATAGAGAGAGGCAGGGCTAAGGGCACAGACTGCCTAAGGAAGGCTGCTAGGCAGAAAGCACGTTGCCCATGACAATGTGCCAGACATGGCTCTAGCTCTAGCTCTAGCAATATTTGGTATCATAAGCCCAGTAATATAGCCAGTGAAGTATAGAGTCTGACATGTAGGAGAACCACCTCCTGCCCTCTTCTTGTGAGGATATTGGTCCTGGAGACCAAAAAAAACAGTGGAGGAGAAGGGGTTCACTGTCCCTTCCTCGCAATAGTCAGAAAGCTCGCGTTTGCTGAGTGCCTGCAGTGTGTTGGGTGCCGTATGCGTTATCTCTCTTGATGCGTGTGATGTTCTGGTAAATATGGGGAGCAACCTGAGGCTCAGAGAAGTTAAATAACTTCACATGTCATCTAGCTAGCTATTGTGGAAGTGAAGCATTGAACCCACCCTGATGCTCCCTTTGCCCTCCTACCTCTACGGTATGTTCTAAAGCCACTTTAGAGACAGGCAGTATCTGTCTCATGGCTCAGCTTTGGAAGATGCCATGTCGCAGAAGTGCTCAGGAGAGGGAGAACGAATAGCACTGGAGAGGGCACAGCTGCTCTGGCCAGTGTGGCTCTGCAGCCCATTTCCGCAGCGCTTCTCAGAGCTTCTGTGGTCATTGCCTACCAGCTGCTTTTGTAGCTCACACTTATCACAAGTGGGAGGAAGGAAAAGAGCAAAGTATACAGCAGAGAAAACCTAGGAGCGGAGATGACAGGAAAAAAATGATTGCTCTGGGTATGATGCCTGCATACTGAGTATGGAGTGAAGAGAAGCTTGAGAAGTAGGGGGTGGATTAGCTTGGATGGATCAGACTCCTAGCGGTATACAGATGGGCTTAAGAAGTTGTAGGAATCCCTTGAAATTTTATGAACTTCATTATTCTGTTCCTTTTGATCTGGGAAAGTGGTACATGGCTTTCTGCTCATTGAGTCAAAGAGCCTGGAGTCCGCTGTTTGAGAAGATAGGATGGTGTCCTGGGTGTGCTCTTTTATTTTTAGCTTCATACCCAAAACCAGAAAGTCGAGTTTGTATGTAAGAGGTAATCACAGGAAATAAGTGGTAATGATGGAGGAGCATATGGGGCAGAATTGTATGTTGTTAATATAAGAAAGCAAAATCAAGGATGGGTACCTAATTTTGCTTCACATCATTTGGTGATAGTTTTGGTAGCTACCTATATAGAGAAACAGAAATTTATAAGGGGAGAGGGGAAGGACATGAGGCCTGGGAGAGAGAAATCTGTTTGGAAAGATTATACTTAGCTCTTTTTGTGCTGCACAGATCAATACTGCTTCCTGACAGAGACCATTTAACAGCCACATTCTTTCATCCCCTTGAGGAATCTGGAGAAGCCATCAGATGAGATATGTACATCAGACACTCCTAAATGCATTGCCCATGCTCATCAGAGCGGGTGTCTGCACAAAGGCAGCGGGACCCAAAGGCTCCTCCCCACCAAATCGGGTTTGCAGTCCCACTTGAATCAGAAGCAAATTACATTTGCATGTAGGAAAATATGCTGGACTGTCTTTGGCAGCTTCTGCTGCTCCATTCCACTTTTCCAAAGTTCACCTCTTTTCTCAGTGGCGTGGGGTCTGTGTTCCCTCAGGTCCTGTGGCTCTTCATGTGAGGATGTGACTGACATGTCCCTCAGCTCCTTCTGGATGTCTCTTGACTCCGACGGGGATGACATTTCTATAAACCCATCATACATTACAAATTCCACAACTGGACTATAGTTTGGTGGTAGAGCATATGCCTAGCATGCCTGAACTCTAGGCTTGGTTTCCAGTATTGTATGTACACATGCATGCACTGCACACACACACAGACACACACACACACACACACACGTACACAAATCCTACATTGAAAATGCATTTATTGGTCCCCAGCTGGCCCTGCAGGGGGGGTGGATGATCGCGGCATCCAGGTAGTGGTCTTGTGGAAACCTGATCTTAATGGCATTGGCGTCTGGGCCCACAAAACAGGCCTTTCTTGGCTCTAGATGGCTTGGCTTTGGGGGCTTCTGGATCCCAAGACACGGGGCATACGAATAGGGCGTGTGCTCTACAAGGAAACCTAAGCCTCTCCCGCTGGACGGGGTACAGGAGATCCCTGGACTGGACCCCATCAGTACCCTGGGAAGATGCACTTCATGCCTGGGCTGGCGTGGCCTGGGCTGGCATGGCCAGTGTTTCCGAACGGGAGCCCACGGTCGGGAGCACCCAAGATTCCACCTCTAATCCACAAGCAGCCACTGTACAAGGAACAGCCCTGCCATCTCCTCAAGGGGGTAAAACAGGCTCTCTGGCTTACCAAGAGCAAGTTAATAGAAGGCCTTCCTGAGAAAGTTCTCAGCCTTGTTGACAACCCACGGAACCACGTAGAGAACCAAGATGAGCATGCTCTGAACATGATCTCTCACACCTGTGTCTGGCACTCCATGGAGGACATCCCCAAGAGAGAGACCTACTGCCCAGTCATTGTGGACAACCTGATTCAACTGTGTAAATCCCACAAGCATCCTTCAGTGGCCACACAGATTTGTGCCAAAAACTACTCATTAGCTGCCACGTGGAGTCAAGAGTCTCTTCTTCTTCAGGTCCGAGGTAATAGTGGCACTTGGCTGAGTGCCAAAGACCCTCTGCCCTGCCCCCCCCCCCCACCTCCCTGAGAGAGGAGGTTGAAGCCACTCAGGATCATGTTCTGGAGACCTTCTACCCCAAATCACCTGTGATTGATCTTCAGGAGTGCAATATATATGAAATGAAGGATGATACAGTGTTCCAGGAGGGCTACCCATACCCCTTTCATCCCGAGCAGTTGTGGGCCAAGATGATCCTGTTTGCTTTTAGCAATGCCCTGGCCCAGGCGCGGCTCCTCTATGGGAATGAAAGCAAGGTCTTGGAGCAGCCTGTGATTGTGTATAGTGTGGGAACAGATGGACGCATTTCCAGTTCCTGGTGCTGAATTTGAACACCACAGATCTGGCCTCAAATGAGGGCATCAAAAACTTGATCTGGGTGAACTGGGCCCCGCTCCTCTATTGGCACTTTTGGTGTCTCCCTGTAATCAAAACGAAGGTAGTGGTGGAGCCGGTTGGGCCAGTTGATTTCCAGCCAAAGACCTTCAGGAAGTTCTTAGCCCTGTGTCTGCGTGGTGCTGTGTAAGCAAGGACTTTCTGAGCCCTGAAGCCTCTCCCTCAAAGGAGCCTGCATCCTGGGTGGGGACTCTGCCCACTTGCCTGGTACTTTCCTTGGCAATAAAGAGCCCTTGGTTGCACTGGGAAAAAAAAAAAAAGAAAATGCATTTATTACTTTGAAGATAATGAAAATCATAACTTTGCATAATTTACCTTAAAATGTACTCAAAACGCTTACATCAGTCTATCACTCTTTAGGTACAATCACAAAGCCTATTTTATAAGGAGGTGCGGAATGTTTCACATAATTTACTATACTGAAAGCAGAAATCAAAATGGTTGCATAGGCTTGTTTTGAGCAATCCTGAAGTTGGGCACTGTGTTTGTTCAGAATCCAGCTAACATAGGGCTGGTGTCTGAGGAAGCCTTAAAAGGCAGAATTGCTGATAAACTTGGTTTCTCCAACCCAGGGCTTCCTGGCCCTTGCCACAGGGCTCTCCAGGAGCTGAGCCTGGGAAGGGATCCACACTGTGACGCAGGGCTGGCAAGATAGCTCAATGATCTAAAGTGCCTGCTTAGGCAAGCGTACAGGGACCATGGTTCAATCCCCAGCACCACATGCTGTTCCAGCCCTACCCCCAGATTGGGTTGAGCTGGCCACCAAAAAAAAATGCCTTCAGCCACACTGTGACGTCACATTGCTGCCAGCCAAGCAAGACCTCATTACTTTGCCCTTTTCCCTGGACACTAGGAGAACAGAGTTTATTTTCTTGACCTTACTCCCTAGTTAACTAAAGATGCCTTTGTTCACTCGTGTGTGTGTGTGTGTGTGTGTGTGTGTGTGTGTAAACCTGAGAAACAAAAACAATGCCCGTGTGTGAGAGAATCTCAGGGTTCAGTGTGTGGGAATGAAGACTCTCAGGATTGAGTATGTAGATGAGTGAGAAGAGTCTCTTTGAAAGAGAATGTGTATGAGAGTAAAAGAGACAGAGACAGAGAAAGGGAAGAACCTCAGGGTCGAGTGTGTGAAAAGTCTCAGCCCCGCCATGAGAGACTGAGCTGTTCTGCTCATTGTGGCTGCTGCTCACCCCATGATGTGAAGGCCATCACTGTAGCAGGAGTGACGTGGGACTGCTTCACAGTGGCAGAGCATGCATCTGTGTAGGCTCAGTATCCTGATTCCTGAGTGGCTTTGGGGAAGGAATAGGGACTCCGATCAGCTCAGGCGTACGTTTCCCCTGTGCGCTGTGAGACATAGGGTCTACCACCCTGTGAGCCTGATCTAGAGGGGACTGGAGTGTTTCCGAAAAGATTCAGCACTCACTTTCTTACACTCCCCCCACCCGCCCCCCCAGTGCTGGTGCCAACAGGAAGCATGTGTCTGTTGAATATGGCTGACAGTCAGCTCTTGTTTCCATGGTTACTGAATAAGGCAGGTTAGTATCAGAGCTACCCCATGAAAAACTGGCGTTGAGTATAGTGCTTGTGCCGAAGCCTCCCTTTGTCCTGCCTTATGCTTTCTAGGTGGGGTGTGAGGGGGATAACACTTGACCTGAGAAAATGGGATTTGTCTCCTGTGTTCTAGCTGGCTGGCACCTCAGCCCTGACTTTACTACCCAGCAGGTGTTTCCCATAGTGCACAGAAGCAAACCTCTCAGGTACCCAGAGGAGGGCACTGCAGAGCATCCCAGGAGCTCTGTGCTGCGCTCTGGTCTGCCCCCAGCTCACCAGTCCGTGGGATTCCATCAGAGATAGCTTTCTCTGGCCCCTAGAAAGGCATGACATTTAGAAAACCTTAAATCCAAACTGGTACTAAATCCCAGGTCCCAAATAATCAGAGTCCTTTACTGCCCTGGGTCACAGCATGTTCATGTAGCTTCATGAATAACAGTTTTAATTAAAAAATTTCTTATTTGTGCTTCATTATAATCTATTACCTGAGCCTGAACTCTAAGGTTCTGTGTACCTGGTCCTTTGTTCTCCACAGAGCAACACACTGTCCTGGGCCTCTGTTTCTTTATAACTAGAATGAATATTCTATTCTAGTGGGAAGAATGTGGGAGAATTGATCATTGTGAACCAGAGACATTTAAAAGCATAACAAGTCAGTGAAGGACACTTTGAGAATTCATGCAATTGTCATCTTTAGTTGCAATAACAACACATTATTTTAGTCTCTCCTTGGCCATTTTGGAAAAAACATAAGACCTTTTAAATACTGCTTCAGAAACTACTTTTGATGTGGAACAAAAGTAAAATGTGCTTAGGAAAGCTACCTAATAAGATTAATGTATTCTTTAATCCTCTAGAACAAATTCTTTGGGCATTGTGGAGTTATGTCTTAGGTTAAACAAGGAAGACCTCAGGTAACAGGAGCTGGGATTCTATAGTGACTTGTTTTATTTTCACTCCAGCTCTGGAGGACTTGATTATGTAATTCTGTTATTTACATGCCTGTGTTATTTGCATAGTTACTTTCAGGAATACATTTTCTGAGTGGAGGAGGGTTTCTAGAATTCAGAGGCTCTTGCCTGACTAATCTCACAGAATTTCTGTGCAAGATTCAAGGACCTATTTCCTCCCCCTTTCCTGGACCTAGAATGGTGCTTACCCAGACTTTTTGGTAAGTTTTTTAGCTCTTAGGATCTTGTTATTTCCTGCCAGAGAGAGACTTGGGTGATAGCCGGGCTTCTTCCCTGGTGGCTATGGGCCTGAGTGATGAGTCATCCCTGTTGTGAGACTTAGCCTTTGAGCCATCTGATAGAAATAAAAGCAAAGAGCAAACACTTCTCACAAGGACAGTACACAGACCTTGGAGGACAGCGTGGCCTGCCACCTAGGTCACCTCCAAAGGCTACTGTAGCTCTGAAACTCATTTGAGCTGCCACCTCTAATGCTTGCTCAGGTTCTCGGCTGGATCTCACAGGGACACTAAACTCAGCATCCGCCTAAAGGGCATTTGGTGCTGCTGGCTGTTCCCATGACCGCAGACCCTTCACAGTACCACATCCATCTTTATTAGTGCATCTGGGTCTCCACACTTGCCAGCAAGTGTGAGGCCCGTGGCCTGTAGTCCCTCAGTGCAAGCACAGGAACGTTCATTTGGCACTGAACAATCTCCTTTCTTCACAGGCAGACTTGACCTAGTCCAAAGGCCAAAGCCTCCTGAGGATTTGACAGTAATCCCACTGAATGTTTCTCATACTTCCCTCATACCTCATCTGGTGTTGTTCCTTTCTGAATAGGTTCTGTTTCTCTCTCATTACAAGTTTCTGCCTGCATGAAGCTTTAGGAAACTTCAGGACATTCCATTTATGAGTGGCCACAACCGCAGAAAGTTAATTCTTGAATGATGGGAGAGAAACAAGACCTATAGGCAGAGACTTGGGTTTGATTTAAAAACCAAATCAAAGAAAAATAAAACAAAAATTGACCAGAACCAGGAATCAATCTCAGGACTTTGTGTTTTCTGCATCCTCGACCCCTATAATTTTTTTTTTTAGGAGAGTGACTTAAATACAAAATGTATTTGGAAGAGTTAAAAAATTAATGTTTATTGAAGGTGTTAATGTTTAATTGTTTAATCAGTCTTACATACCTATATCTATTAATCTAAACTGATGAAAATACATAATACAACCATTGTTAAACTTTTCTTGTTTTGAAATTCTGTACTATATGTACTCTTACTTGTTACTGCTTTTGTATCTTTGTTTCTGCTATTTTTACTCTTTAAAATAAAACTAAATCAATCTTTAAAAAACCAAA